>JAODUH010000001.1:3698073-3719722 GCA_027564835.1 Typhlichthys subterraneus | reverse complement strand
CTTGTTTAAACCCCCCCCCCCCCCCCCCAACACACCCACACACATTCATGACAAACGACTAGCAGACAGTTGAGCTCAATGTGTCTGCTTTGGTCAGGATAACACTTGAGCACGCTATGGCTAGGCGTATTTTAGACGTGAAACTGATACAGTAGCTTTTCAGTCAACTCACTAGGGCATGTAGAGTTAGGAATGTGATGGGTTGGTTGTCGGGAATGAATGTTATTCTGCATAGCATTCCCTGTGTGCTTCCCAACGGATAGGGGTTTTTGGGAACTAGAGAGAGAGAGACCGGGAAGGAAGGCGGGGGGGGGGGGGGCTGGGGGCAATAACCCCTTGTGGCCATGGCTGTGGTCTGCCAGGAGAGGAGGGTGGTCACTTATTTTATGGGCGAGTTAGTGAAGGGAGGCAGGACAGAGAGAGAGGGAGAATAGAGAAGGAGAATGGCTTATGGAAAGAGAGAAATAATTGTTGGGGGAGGGAGGAATGGAGGGAAGGGATGGGTGGAGGAGTAGAGCAGCCAGACACAGCAGGAGGAGTAGAGAAGACACTTTAGGAGGAGTAGCTTGAAAACTGAGAGAGAGGATGTGGGGCCCAGACTGAAGGCTGACCCACTCCACCACAGTACTTCTGGAAGTAATCTCACACACGCAAACACACACATATGCACACACATATGCACACACACGGCAAAATGTCACATTTTTTTTCGAATCTTTCATAATTTTCCTATTGGACTATGTACCTGTCTGTGAGACCTGCAGTGCTGCTAACGTGCCAAGATACCATGTAAGCATGAACACTACCCACAATAGGCATCGCTAACGGCTACTCTCATATTCTAATAGACTCGTGTTTCCGGCCGCACAGATTCATATATGCGCACATCAGAGAGCGAACACGCGGCAGTTGAAATATGTGTGCCCGAGAGGTGGTGCGCAGCGAGCTAACCACAGTTTCCATGTGGTAATGTTTGTGTCTGTGTCGTTTTCTCTCTAGTGGTCAGACCACAGCCAAGTGCTGTACTGTAAAGTCACATCAAATCCACATTTCCAATGTGGTGCCAATGTTTTATATGCTGTAGGATGAGCTGGTCTGAACTGGGCTAGTCCGATAATCCCAGTTAATCCAGTGGCTGTGCAATCTGTCTGTGCAAACTGTGTCTTGACGTGGGAAAATGATGGAATACCCAACTAGAAATGCTGTGCAAACATGGGAAATTACAATACTTTCAATAAAATAACAAAGCTTCCACATACTGTAGTTTTTTATGGTGTGTGTTTAAGATAACACCTAATTAAAAATGACTTTATCAATCCCTATGGGGAAATTTGGCTGCCATAAAAATCTAATGTTAATTTGAAAACTAAATATGACTTAATATGAATTTTATAAATTAATATATTTGTTTCTGCATTTTATGTATTTATTTATACATTTTGTTATGCATTTCTTAATTGTGAAAATACATATGGCAAGGGATGTCCTGCTAAACTCACGAATATAGTCTAAACATTTCTCAGTCTTCCGAAATAACAAATATTTTAGTCCAGCCAAACTCTTAATTTAGCCATTATTGTGCATGGAATACCGATAAAACAAGTATTTGCCAACAGAACAAGTATTTCTAACCAGGAAATGACTTAGTTTAGAATCTGTTGATTATACCAAAATATGCTTGCTTTAGTAGTTCCAAGCAATCTGGCATTTGGGTGGTTTTCTGTATAATGAAATATGCAGTGAAATATGCCAATACGCCCAGAATGCATTAAAGCATGTGTAAATGTATTTAAAAGCATATTTATGTATTTATCGAGTGATATAGTTTTGGGATTAAACACTGTGGGCTCCATTTTAATTATTAAGTGCACAGTTTAAAGAGCAATGTTCATCCCAATCCTTTTTGCTATTGTAATAGCAGATCTGTCAGTCTGTGCGCCAGGCTTTAGGTTAGAAAGGTTTGTACTTTCTCTCTTCATTATTTAGTGGTGTTTTGGGCGTAACATACGATAAACCCATCCGAGTGTCATTTCCCATTCCCTTTTAAAAAGTCCAGGCACGCTTGCACCCTGCTATTATGCTGGCGAGCAGACCATCTATAGACAACAGCGAGATTCCACCAAGATCCATAAAATATGTTGATGCAAGTAAGTACAATGTATTTGTCTGTATAGCCCCTTTCACAGAGTAGCAGTCACAAAGTGCGTCCAAATATTATGCATTAACAGCATAGACACTTAGAAAAATGGCAGTAAAACATAGAACGGTTGTAGTACATATTAAAATACTACATAGAACAAGGAAATTAAATAAAAAGAAACAGAAGGCACTGTAGATACAGAACTACAAGGTACCATTATAATGCAAATAATGTACAAAAAGAAATAATGACAATAATACTTAAAGGCTTGTTTAAATAGAGGTCTCTTAAGGTGTTTTTTAAAAATATATCCACAGACTCCAATGTTCTCAAAGATAAAGGGAGAGAGTTCCAGAGCCTAGGGGCCACTGTACACAATGCATGGTCACCTCTTATTTTTAAACTAGTCCTGGGGACAACTAAAAGGGCTTGGCTAGAAGACCTCAGAGCCCGACTAAAAGTCTATTTTAGTATAATATCTACGCTGTATGTATGCTGATCTTGACCGTGCAAAGCCTTGTAAGTGGTTACAAAATGTGTTAAATCAACTCTAAAAGCAATGGGAAGCCAGTGCAATGCCTTAAGTACAGGAGTAATGTGTGCTGATCCTCGTCAGTAGCCTTGCAGCGGCATTTTCAACCACCTGCAGACGGTTCAAGGAAGACTTGTTAAGGCAAGTATACGCAAATAAAGACAGGCGAGATTAAATAATTGCATGAGAGCATTTCCATCTCCTTTTGTGAGACCACAGATCTAATCTTAGCAATGTTCCTTAGATTAAAAAGGCAGTTGCCTACCACTACAGTTGAGTACCAATAACCGTTAAAACACACAAGTTTCTCGTACTACAGCAATCGGAAGAAGATAAAAACCCAATAAACTACACAATAATAATATTTCACAATGTACTCTTTGAATGTTTTATCATTTGCTTGTGTGCTCCTGTGCATCCTTATATGTGTATGTGCATTGTGCACCTGGCATAGGCATTACAATCTTGATATTAGACCAGGTTTTTGCTGATCAATTGCGTAATGTAAATGGATTGCATTTACCATATATAGCGCTTTTCTAACCTTCCGGCCACTCTAAGCGCTGTACAGCATTGCCTCACATTCACCCGTTCACACACACATTCACACACACATTCACACACCGATGGTGAATGCTGCCACGCAAGGCGCGACCAATCACCAGGAGCAGTTAGGGTTAGATGTATTGCTCATGGACACCTCGACACATGGTGAGGAGTTAGCCGCGATCGAACCAGCGGCTTTTTGTGCTCGGCGTGACATAGGGCCCTGTGTCTTTTTGAATGGTATGAATATGGCAGGGATACATGGGAGTTTGGGGAAGGGTTATTGTAACACACAACGTGAAGAGAGATGCACAACACACACAACACAGAACCCCACCCTGTTGAGGGTTGGGCTCTGTGGATCATGACCAGTTTCCAGATGATTCTGCTTCTACCTGAATGTGTGCGAACGTGGCTGTTACAAACCTGTGTGTTTTATGTCGTGTGTGTGTGTGTGTGTGTGTGTGTGTGTGCGTGTGTGTGTGTTGCATTGTGGACAAGCCAGGTGCAACATAAACTGTTCTTGTATTTTTGTATTCATGAGACCATACTCTGCGTGTGTGTTCATGTGCACACTCCCTGAAGTTGGCAGACGCTGACCTATGTCTCTCTCTGCTTTTTTACAGTCTGCTGCAGTCTCCGATGGAGGTGAGTAACTTTTTACACCTTTTTCATAACATTATATTAAATTATGTGTGAGTTCACCGGGGTTTCACCTCACAAATTCACTCCATTGCACACTGAGCTATTTTTCACTTTGTTTTCACAAGGTCTGCGCCCTTGATATTATCGCTATCCTGGCTGTTAATAAAGCCTTTGTTTTTATGTGAGCTCTTTCCCAAAAGGTGTTCCGGCAAGGCTGTCTCTCTCTTTCTGTTGGTGTTCTATTAACGCCATTGCCACAGTCAAGTTTAGCACTTTTGTTTTCAATGTGTGGCTGCATGCTTTTCACAGGTGAGAGTCTCTCAGACAAACATGACAGGTTTGACTAGCTCAGCGTCTGCCCGTCCCTGTCTGCCGACCGATGCTGACAAAAGCAGTGTGTTTTACACCTATCATACAACAGAGAGAGGGAGAGAGAACCATGTATTCAGGGGTCACTGTTTTTGATGGTTCCTGTGAATACCATTGTGTTTCTCGGTATCAGGTGAGATCAGGAGATATTTGCTATGTGGATTGCGTAAGAGACAAAGGAATTACATCATTGGAAGAATAAATAAAAGCGTGTAGTGGGATCCACGAATACAGAACACGCATGCAGAATTGTAGATTTACAAATGACATTTAATGACAAATGCACACACACACGTTACAAACAATATATTTACGATTAGACTAAGATCTATTGGTACAGCTTATAACAGATTTATTTGAGGAAGGAGTTTTGTGTTTGTGAATAGCAAATCACTTGTAAATCGGCAGATATTTGTGGATCACGGCCCTTGTGTTTACAAATAATTTTGAGACATTTCTTTGACCATAGTTCTGCTTGCTAATGCACAGTCATAGGTCATAGGCCAAAGCATATTGTGAGGCAAGTAAAATTAATCTGTAAAACCTGTTAGAACGTATAATATTATTAAAAACAGTATGCATTGTGAGTATACTTCATTCTGGGTGAAGTAGCAGTCTAACAACACACGGCTACCCTGAGCTTTGAGTTCTTTTCTGTATTTTGTTGTTTATCAATTCCATCTCCCAGCCTCTCTCAGGGTGTCACCTTTACATGTTTTTAATAGCTGTTCCGAAATGTTATTATTATGAGGTTTTGAGATGAGGGCTTTTTTGTGCCACACTTTGGAGCTACAAAGGTGCATGTTGAGCATTTTCCACAGTATACTTAGCCAGCAAACTGCAGTGGAGTGCAGTCCAATGGTTTCCTGCCCCGTGTGGCCTACTTAGCATGTGCCAGTGTTTGAAAAAGCCCAGTGTTGAGAGAGAGAGGGAGAGAGGGAGAGATGGAGAGATGGAGAGTGGAATGGGGTTCAATAGTAGAAGCTAAAAGGGATTCTAGTTTGGGTTCAATAGTAGCAGGAAGAAAGGGGTTCTAACTTCTATGCCATTGCAGACATGTTGGCTGTTAACTACAAACCCAAGCGTTTATGAACACTGATTCACAACAGATGTTGGCGCTAAGTGCAGCGGGAAGCTTCGTTTTCCCGCACATCTATTCGGGCATGTCATTGAAACCTTGCCATGCTAATGCTACTAGCTTCTCAAAGTAGCGGAAACTGGGTTATGAGTCACTGAAGGAGACAACAGTGGCGGGTAAGAGATGGCAGATGATGCACCGACCCCACTGGCCAAATGGAAGGAAATGACTTTGTGAGACCACGTTTGCTTTATGACACACATGTCACCACATTTTAATCAATGCGAGAACAAGATGTGTACAGACATTTAGCATTAGAGGGCCATTGTGAATAATTCACACGCACAGCCACTTATCACCATGTGTAAAATGAGTTATCACGTCATTAACCCATTCAGCAGAATTCAACAGAGTAGAGCACAAGGTGCAGACGATGTGAGATACTGTAACAAGGTATGAAAACAGCATAACCAGACAACATACTCTATATAGCATTTACTGTATGTGCACAGTAGTTTGTTTTCAACTTACACATTTACGGCTGATATACTTAACTGTAATCTGCATAACGTTTTTGAATATTTTGTTTTAACAACCAGAGGAACGTTGATGAGCTAAGAAAATAAAAAGAAACGACAACAAAACGTTTTAACCAGCACGATTATCAGTTGCGATAATAAATAACGTGCTTGTAATACCTCCGTCACTCAGTACTGTAGCTTGGTGTAGGCTCAAGGCCTCATTAGCCTCATCATTTGCCTTCCTTTAACAACAAGCACTTCATCCATACTGCAGTGTGTGTTTGTGTGTGTCTCCATGTCTGTCTGTTTGTATACCTCTGTTTGCATGTGTACTGTACTGCGCGTGTGCGTATTTACTGTATGTGTGTGCGTTTACTGCGTGTGTGTGTGTGTGTATTCTCTACTTCTGTCTATATTTGTGTCCATGCGTCGCCTCTGGCCTGAGCGTTTTCAATTGCCTCCTCCATCTGCTTTGAATTATTAACCGCCCGAAGCTCCGTGTGTGCCTGTATCACTTACACAGAGGTGGCTGTGCGCGAGCGTCAACGTACGTGCGCTCGGGGCCTCCTCCCTCCGTTTCGCCGCAGGTTATTTATCGCCCTCGTCTCTTCCCCTCCGTCTCTCTCTCTCTCTCTCTTATAACTCTTGTCTTTCTGCTGCACTGTTGACGGCGGGTCTTCGGGCTAGTGGCTTGGCTGTGGGGGAGGGGGGAAGGGGGAGGTCGGGAGAGTATGGATGGAGGGGGCTGGTTCCCCTTAAGGATCCGCTATGTGCCTCGCTTGCACCACACCGGCTCCTACCAGCTCTACCCAGGTGAGGAGACGACCGCAGGTGTTTGTAGTCAGCCGTCGTCGTTAAAGGGAAGCTCTAATGTGTGACAATGTAGTATAGCAGCATGCTACGCTGCGTGCTGTTCACACAGGTGTAAGGCTGAACGACAGAGAGGGAGAAATTATGCGTAGTCACACTAGATTCCAATTACACGGGTCATTGTGTGCTGTAATTGTGTGAGGTTTCCGGTTAGACTGCAGCATATTGTGCTGCTATATGGTTTATTGAGGACGCACGGCGTAATGGGTGCTCTCATGACATCATAGTGTTTGCACTTCCCTTTATTTATGTTTTCTTACATAATAGTTAGGAAGGGTCATTTTAAAGCAGAGTTTACTGTCTGGCATGTCCTTCACTGGCTTCGTGATGTGGCCAGCAAATTAGTTGAGCTTTCCCAGAGGGGATACTTATTAAGCTCAGCTGTGTGTAGCAAAACGTTCCAAAGCCAATGGCCCTTTCTTTCATGTACACGCGTTTAAAAAAAAAAGAGTGTGTGCGTGTGTCTGACCTGAAAATACACCTGGTACGGAACACTATTCCTATAATGTTGACTGTGCAACCTGCTCTCTATTAGGTGATATTTAACCATGATATTTGAGATTTGCCACGACTAGCTTTAAGAAGTTTAGAATTATGATGACCTTTCTATGTTGTTAAAGCGTATCTATACTGTCTCTGATGTATGAGGGCTTTAACCTGTAAGTGTTGCACTGTACAGTATAGTAGCTACAGTGTCTCCAAGCAGATTCTGTGTGTGATACTTATTCCTAAAGCCTGGAATGGAAAATGTAAAGTGTGATAATTACAACAATGACAATAATAATATGTATTTATTAAAAAGTACCCATTCTGTAAACGTACCCTTGTTTGTTGAGCCAGTCTGTAAGAGGAAGTGGTGAGAGTGAGGCTGAACAATAAATCCTTTTCTAACGAGGGAACATGATATTAACCACGATCTATGAAGTGGCCCTAATGTGTTGCTGTCGATAGCCTTGCTTACTGGGACACCCGACAAGCAGTGCTTTGCTCGAGGCTGACTCTGGGTGTCGTCCTATCTGCGTTGCTTGGCATCAGGCCTCAGGCAGACTCTGAGATCCATTGGCTTGCTACTGTGCCTGGAACAATATGTCTACCATATGCTACAGTACACTGTATGTGCGCTCTTGTCTTGAGAAAAAACACATACAAAAATCATAGTAAATGATCGAAAATGGGCAATTCTGTGCGTATTGTTTGCTTATTACTGTACCACATACAGTACTAGTATGTGCTACAATGGTAAAACCACAGACCATACCACCACGTACTGTCTGTGGTTTTACAATTAGGTTATTTAGAGGAGATACAATGAGTACATTTACAAGCATTACAAGGAGCAGATGGGGGTTAGCCATCTTGCTTACAGGTAGGCCAACTCTGGGGCCTGAACACAACACCTTTTGGCTGGCAGTCTGACACCCTGGCCACTAGACTATCCTGCCCACAATGTTATAGGTTTCATCCTTAGTCCCCACTGCAAAAAATTAAAACATCTTAGTAAGAATTAGATGATCAATCTTCAATTAAGGCAATAATTGTTTATTTATTTTGTCTGACAAGATATGTCTTCGTACAATACCAGATATTTGTACCAAGTGAAATAGTCTTGTTCTATTGGCAGATAATTGTGCATATTTTAAGTAATATTTTGCCTTCTTGTTTTCGAGAGCTGAGTTTTTGCAGTGAAAGACATTATTCACAACGTCCCTATATGTGTGTGTGCGTTTATCTGTGTCTGTGTGTGTGTGTGCATGTATGTGTGTATGTGCGTGCGTACCTGTGTGTGTGTGTGTGTGTGTGTGTGTGCGTGTCAGAGCTGAACAGTGCAGAGCTGCAGGGCTGTGGCAGTGACAGCAGCCTGAACAGCAATGCCAGCCTGCCGAGCGTCCAGAGCCACCGGAGACACACTGAGAGGAGGGTGGCCAGTTGGGCCGTCTGCTTCGAGAGGCTGCTGCAAGACCCCGTGGGGGTCCGCTATTTCTCTGTGAGCACACACTCGCGCACACGCACACGCACACACACACACACACACACACACACAAACATAAATGCGCTCGCACAAGCACACAAATGCGCTCGCACACGCACACACACATTTTTACTGCCACACACCCACACACACAGATGAATGCTGTACAGTACGCATGGTTTGCATTGTACTGTACATAGAACAAGAATGTTGGCACAGGCACTAAATGATCACAGCCATGTGACCAGTGCTGTTTACCACACATTTAGTTTGTAAATATGCCGCTTGTGTTCTCACACTGTTCTGTTTTAACACTCTAAATCAGCAACCTCAAACAAAAGCACACCATTTCCATGCCTGAATGTGACCCGACCCCTCGCTGTATGCGTAAACGCTCCTGCGTGGATGGTGTTTATATTATGCATGGCAGCGGGAGCCACAGCTACGCAGCCTCTTCCTACTCGTCTCTCATTAGGGATACGGGTGTTTCAGGTTTAGGTCAGATCTTCATCTGTTCCGACAGATTTGCTTGTCTGATAAGGGCTTTTCTTCTCCCCCCTCGACCTGCTCCTGCGTGCATTCACCTGTAGGAGTTTCTGAAGAAGGAGTTCAGTGAGGAGAACATCCTGTTCTGGCAGGCCTGCGAGTACTTCAGCCATGTTCCGGAAAATGACAAGAAACAGGTAGTGCGCGCGCACGCACACGCACACACACACACACACACACACACACACAGGTCTTTCTGTCAGTGCACGCAAATATAATTATACATTCAGATGATTTGCAAGTATTCTGCTATTGTGTAGGTGTTAGACATACAGTACCCTGGAGTGCAACATGAGAAGCTGCTTAATTTCAGAGAAGCACTTATACAGTATGTAAATTAACTTAACTCCCGCGGACATGTTTAAGTAAAATTAATAATGGAGCACTTTGATGCATTGTTCCCGTGCATTTGACGTTATTTCTACTCTCTACCTCTAAAAATCCTCATCATTCTGCCTGCCAGTCCACTGACCTTCAAGGTATAGTCAGCTATTGCAAGCTAAATTTAAGCTAATACACTTCAAATTCAACAAAGATCTCCCCTCATTTCAATAGCTAACCGTTCTCCGTGTGCGTTGAATAAATAAATCTGATAATTCTACACAGCCCTGGCTCCGTAAATAGAATAGGATAGAATATCTTTATTGTCATTGTACTCAATACAACAAAATTAAGTGCAATCCATGATCAGTGCCAGAGAGGGAAATAAAATATAATATATCAATAGCATAAATAATTATGTTTAAAAAAACATATAAAAACCCACTCAGACATTCATTCAATGTACAACACAAATAGCAACATAAACAAGTGGCGAACACCGCTCGTATCAACAAAGCCGTAGCACTACGCTATGCTGGACAATGCATGTCGACGTGTGAGCGATACTGTTTTGATTTGAGCTCGAAGTTAGCAAGAATGACATACCTTGAAACGCCCTCTTCCTTCCTTTCTCTGCAGCTCTCGCAGCGTGCCAGAGAGATCTACAACAGCTTCCTGTCCAGTAAGGCCACGACGCCGGTCAACATCGATAGCCAGGCCCAACTGGCGGATGACATCCTGAACGCCCCGCGGCCAGACATGTTTACAGAGCAGCAGCTGCAGGTAATCAATGTGGATCTGTCTGATGTCAGGGGAGAGACAGTCATAGTCTAGGGGTCCCTCCAGGACCAGGATTCCACACCCCTGCACTAGACGATGACCGGTAGTGGAATAGTCTACCAACAACAAAACAAAATTCAATCTCTAATTTTGCAGTCAGTCTCAAGTGACCATTCGATGAACTGCAGGTTTTGGCAGTTTGACACTATGTACATTTTTCAGCACCGGGGGCTCCCGCTTGAGTGGTATGGGTTGGTATAGACTATACCACTACCGGTTGTTTCAGTCCCTGGGTTCATGGGTCAGATAGCTGCTCCTGGATACTTTTGCACTTTTGTTTAGAAGATGTGTAAACAAATAACAAACAGTTGAAAGCTGTAGTGCAAAGCTTTGCATGGTGGTTTAGAGAGTGCTCATGGAAGTTTAGAACTCTTAATTCCAACTCAAGCCAAACTCATCAAACCAGTGTTACTAATATATGAGATTTCATCTTAAGTAGCTGGCTTAATAGCACAGGTGGGAGTAGTGAAGTAGTCCCAGAGACACACAGACACCAGAGCCCAAGCCAAACGTTCCTAGAAATGCCCTTGGCTGGTTGAGGTCTTGTGGCGCCATTGACTCTGAATAAAGCCAGACACACATCATACCATTGCTAAGCAAAACAAAGTCAACATGATCCAGATCGCATTAAGTGTGCATCATGCGACCGCGGTGGTCGCCTGCATTGCTGATCATCCTGTGTTGATCTTCGTTGCTTCCAGTCTCCATGGGAACGTTCAAGCCACGTTCCTTTCTGCCCCAATACGCATTTCTGACCCATCATTGTCTCTGTCCGTCGCCCCTCTCCTCCCCGTCCAGATCTTCAACCTGATGAAGTTCGACAGCTACACGCGCTTCCTCAAGTCTCTGCTCTACCAGGAGTGCATGCTGGCCGAGGTGGAGGGCCGACCCCTGCCCGACCCCTACCACGTCCCCAGCAGCCCCACGTCCAAGCACAGCACCACCACCAGCTCGGACCGCTCCAACCTCTCCAACCTCTCCACGCCCAAGAAGGTAGCGCACATCCGGCCACTGTGTTTTGTGAAGCAGCTTATGTTTCAGCCATGTTTATTTATACAGTCCTTTCTCACAGCTAACAGACTCCGTGGGTTTTTGCTGGACTACGCTTAATACAGAAATAAATGCTCTTGAAATAAGTCTTCAAACCAGGAACAAAAATGAATGAACAGAATATACCTTGGCCTCTTTATTCTTTATATATATATACTACTATTAAGTTGTAGTACATGTTTAGTTTGGCATGTGAACACATGCTTGTTTGTATTATATTGTGTCTATGTATCCGTGGTGCTTTTCCAGCAGGAGGACAAGAAGAGCAGGTCAGGGCGTTCCCTGAATGAGGACAGTAGAGAGGACTCTGGAGATAAAAAGAAGGGGATGTTCTTCTCCTGGTCTCGCAACAGGAGTTTCGGCAAGGGCCCCAAGAAAAGAGAGCTGGCCGACTTTAACTACAGTCAGTATCCGACGCACTGTTTCTTGTCTTGTCCACCCCCGACTAAACTGTGCCTTTTCTAAAAGATGAGTAAATGCCTGCGGTTTGATAAATGTGTGGGAAGCGTCTTGATTCAGCTGCAGTGGCTCACACATATGCAGAGTAATATAAGAAAGAAACCTCCATTTATCATAATAATGGAGACATTGCTGAAATGAAACATAAATATACAAACATCGAATACATACTGTAAGTTTTCAATGGCTATTTGGAAATAAGCCCGGTTTCCATTTGGATATCTGTGCTTCCGAAGTTGTTCACCAATTATTTTTAAAGGTTTATTTGTTTTTTTATTTCAGACTTCTCAGGCAGCAATGGTCGTCGAGAATCCCAGGGTTCTCTGTCGTCAGGAGCCAGTTTGGAGCTGGGCACATCAGGCTCGGGAAAGAACGAGGTTAGCCTGGACACGTGCGGTGGATGCCCTTAGACAACACGGCCCAATCATCCATATAATATTGACAGGAATGGCCAGATACAGATGAAGCAGAATAAAGAATACAAATATACATTAAAAACCAATGCTCAAGCTTGACAATAATAATATGCTGTAATTACATTTACAACTGTAAACATAAATTTACTATATTGACCTCATAAGTGTGGTCAAATGCATCTGCTCTTAGTAGGCATGAGCACAGTGAGCTACCACATCGCTTGACAGAAATGTTAGTGTTATTGTTTTTCTTATTCAGTTCGTTTGTGTGACTGCCCCACATTGCCCTTTCAAAATTGAAAGATTATTGAATAAATAAGATCTAAGTAAATCAAGTAAATACAAATTAACTCAAGAGGCAGCCAGCAAGACTGTTTCCACGAGTAAAAGGTTTTGTGCGATATTTAGAAATAGTCTTAGTTTCTCCTCACTAATTCTCTTATTTTCCCCCTCTTTCCCAACACGGCATTCTTCCATCTCCACTCTCTTCTCCTGTTGCCAGGGCGACCTGCCCAGAGGCTCTACGTCCTCGTCAGGTGAGCGGGGAGGCGGAGGCGGCAGCAGCAGCAGCGCCCCCTTGAGGCAGTGCAACATCAGCCTGCCGGACGGCTCGTGCTGCTCTGTGCCGCTGCGGGCCGGGGTGTCTGTCAGGGACCTGCTGCTGGGCCTCTGTGAGAAGCTCTGCATCAACCTGGCAGCTGTGGACCTCTTCCTGGTCGGAGGGGAGAAGGTACATGGCCCAGAGTCACTGAATAGAGTGGAAGGCCATTTCTACTTACAGGCTCTTCGGAACATAGTTTTGTTTTATATCTGATGGCATAGATGAAATAACTTAAATTAAGTTAATAAATAATTAAAGCTCTCTCAAGCCATTGAGGGGAAGAGTAAGCATGATATATTTAACTACTACTGTGTACTGTATTTAGCCAACCAACAGTTCTTATTGTTAATTGTGCACAACACAGGGCATTTTGGTGCTTCTGCACACACATTCAGAGACATATTCAATACGTTTGTTTACGGATTTCACTCGCAGACTCACAAGGGTCAGTAATTGTGACCCTTTATTCCATCTACTGTGCCTCCTAACTTTATAGTGGTGTGTATAAAGACATCCAATGCCCCGGGCAATGATGTATAAATGTGTACGGTATGATTTGGATTAATCTCTCTCTCTCTCTCTCTCTCTCGCTCTCTCTCTCTCTCTCTCTCTATCTATCTCTTGCTTGCTCGCTCGCTCGCAGCCTTTGGTTCTGGACCAAGACTGCATGACATTGTGCTCACGGGACCTACGACTAGAAAAGCGCACTCTTTTTAGGTACTGTACATATTGTTACTAATGGAACCATGGTTAGTACATTAATCAGTATGTGTCCGCCTTGACAACGACACATTCTCCATAATTGTATTTTATTCTACTTTACTTGTTTACTATACTCTGTGATTTCTACTAGTCAACTGGAGCGTGTTGATACAACATCTTAACAGTGGACTTTACAAGCCTGTATATCAGACATCCCCCCTAACCCTATTACCCAGACTTACAGTCGACAAGGGAAAACTTGTACAACCACTAGTGGGGGCAGGATGGATGGGGGGAGAGAATCTTCGATTGTTGCTCTAATCTTTTTGCTAGCTTGTGGGGGGAATACATGTTCGTAGGTTAGAACAGCATTACAAATTCCTATTGTGTTTTCCATAAAACTGGGGGATACCTGGTAATAAAAACTGTGTGCCTGTAATACTCTCCCGTGCTTCAGACTGGATCTGGTTCCTATCAACCGCTCAGTGGGCCTGAAGGCGAAGCCCACCAAGCCCGTGACTGAGGTCCTCCGGCCGGTGGTGGCCAAGTACGGTCTGCACCTGGCAGACCTGGTGGCTCGCATTGTAAGTCCCTGCCCCGCCTGGAGAGACGCAGAGGGGGTGTGAGCCACGGTGGTGGTCCTAATGTGTTTGTGTGTGTGTGTGTGTGTGCGCTCGCGCAGAGTGGTGAGTCTGAGCCCTTGGATCTAGGCCTTCCTATATCCAACCTGGATGGGCTCAGAGTGGTGTTGGACGTGGCGGACCACACTCCAGGAAAAGGTCAGAATAGGCTGGACAGACACAAGCACACAAGCCTGTTAATTAAAGGTATAGTCAGCTATAGCAAGCTAATTGTAAGCTAATGCACTTCTTTTCAAATTCACCAACTCCTCTCATTACGCTAGCTTACCGTTCTCTGTGCGTGTTGACAAAGTAATCCAATATTTCCTGGTGGGTTAGAATCCCACTAAACGCCTGGGTCGGAATCCCGTTGGTTAGAGTCCCACCAAACTCCAATACAATAATGTTTTTTTTTTGTTTTTTTTTCATGGCTTTTACCTAGTTTTTCATTGTTTCTTATTTCTTTTTGTTTAATTGCATTTCTTCCCTTAATCCTTTGTTCAAATGTTTTTAACTGTAAAGCACGTTGAGTTGCACATTGTGTATGAAAGGTGCTATACGAATAAAGTTTATTATTATTATTATTATTATTATTATTATTATTTCCACACAGCCCTGGCTCCGTCAACAGGAGCATAAACAAGGTGGTGAACACTGCTCACATCAACAACGCCATAGTACTACTTCACGATGCGTTGTGATGTGTTAGCCGGGGTCGCAGAGGGCTATTGTTTTGATTGAGTTTGAAGTTAGCTCATGTCTGACCGATTCTGACTGACACTCACAGTCATAGGGCCAGTCCAGTCAATGCAAACTCCAACTCAGGCGAGAAAAAGTCTTTCTTAATCGAGGTCGGGTCGGGGTTTGGCACCTTGCTAAGGTAGCACTGATCTCTCAGGCTGCTAGGCTGTCATCTATATCACTGTCACTCTCTGCTCTCTTCCCTGACAGACATACTCCACCCATCCAAGAGCCACATTCCTCCCTCCACCAGCAGGAACCCATCGGCGACAGTAAGACCCTCTCCTGCATCCTCCATCCTCCATCCTCCTCCTTCTCTTTCCCCTCGCTCCGGAATGTTCCATAACCCACCGAATGCGTCTGATGATGATGATGATGATGATGATGATGATGTCACGCTACTAAGTGTCTCTCTTGGCTGTCGTCAGTCCGCCCAAAGTTTGTCTATGCGTGCTGGGTTAGGACTGGCCTGTGAACGACTCGTCTATGCGTATGTATGTGTATGGGGTGTGCCGACAGCCTTGTCCAACTGGCCCCAGCTGTTCCTAATATCCTGTAATCATGACCTGCCTGTGGCTGAATGCAATGTCCACTTTCCTCACTGGTTTTTCCACTCCACCTTTATTCAATGAGCCCTGCCGCTGCTTCCCAGACGACCCACAGGGTTATTTGCTAGGTCCCACGGTCTTGACAATCATTATTTGTCATATCTGTATGATTGTAATATTTGTATATGCGGAGGCACTTTCGCCTGGTGGTGGTAGCACTTTGTAATGCTTTAACAGGCATGTTACACTGTGTACATATGGGCGGAGGTTGGCTGGAGGGTGTTTGCTGTGGCTAGAGGTCTCTGGTGTCGGTGTGCGTCAGCGGTAGCCTAGTGCTGGTGGTGCTGTGTGTGTGTGTGTTTGTTGTCGTCACCTTGCTCCAATGTTGGAGCAGTGGTCCGAATGGGACACCGCCACCCGTCCTTAAATCGTGGCTCATCAAATGACAAGCCATCATTTGATGTGATTTGTAACGGAACAAATGGATAACGTCACCCAAATGACACAGGTCATCCGTTACCTGCATAGTATCTATAGTATCCGCTGAATCACATTGTCATCCTCATCGCTACCGGTGCGATTTGCCCGTCCGACCCCCCATCCCCCGCATTCCAACCTGAGCTCCATCCCAGTTCTGTTTCACCATGACGTTTTGTCCCACTCATGTCCCCAGTAGACGCACTAGTCCCCTGTCCACCATAGGGCCCCTAACGCCCACCTCCGCTCTCCTTGTGGCCCTCAGGGAGAGAACAGGTCCCCAGGGAAAGCCGGCACAGCCCACCCCCGTGGGGAGAATGGCAAGGCTGGCCCCAACTTTGATACAAGCGCCCAGCCCTTACCCAACCACTCTGTCATTCACCATAAGGCTCCGGAAAAGAGAAAGCAGAAAAAGATTAATGTAGATGAAGCTGAAGGTAAAGAATTCTGTGCCGTCACTCTGTTTTGTCATTTCTTCTCCCCTGTAGCTCTATAGTTGTGCTGCTGTGGACACACTAACCCTTTTCGTTTGTTTTTTGCCTGTCAAAAGCAGCAGCGATGCATTCAAAGCTAGCTAGCTACATGTAGCACAGTCACGTCCTCTCACCCCGTTCCTAGCTTGAACTTGTCTAACTGATTGATACACACCCTCTTAAGCATGCTTCCTCACTTACTGACCCGATGTGTCTCAATGCCTGCCAGTGTATTGTGGCAAGGGGGGGTTGTTCATTTGTGCATGTGTGTGTGTGTGCGTATCCGTGTGCGTGTGCCCTCTTTAGAGTTCTTCGACCTCATATCCAAAGCTCAGAGCAACCGAGCAGACGACCAGCGAGGTCTGCTGAACAAGAGCCACCTGCAGCTCCCCGACTTCCTGCGGCTGTCGCCGGCAGCGACCGGCCAGGACGACAGCCGCCACGCGAGCTCCACCCCTAACTCCCGCAACCCCAGCAACGGCAGCGTCCCCGGCGGCAAGGCGGCGAAGAGCGGCGGAGGACGGGGAGGAGGGTACTCCCTCAGCGCAAGCCGCCAGTCGCAGAGCTTTGACTCTTTGGCGGAGGAGGCGGGCAGGATAGGCAGGCCACACCCCATGTTCCCTAGCGCCCTCTCCCCCGTCCACCCATCCTGGGGGCCCCGGCCTGGCCTGGTCCAGATGTTGGAGGAGGACGCCCTGTCTGACCTGACTCTGATAGGGGAGGGAGACATTAGCAGCCCGTGCCTTCACTACGTCACCCCCTCAGCCCTGCCCGCCAAGCCCCAGGCCCCCAGAGCCCACGACGGCTGGTCCAGCTCAGGTACCGCCCCCGTGTGAACTCTGACCCCTGGTTGAACTTTCACCTCTGCTGCACGGCCCTTCCCCCCCCCCCCGGGGTCACTCGGGTGGATGCGAAAGTTCCCCAGACGTGTCTGGAGACCGTTTGGAGTTCACCGAGGACAGAGGTCCGACCGCTTTCCGCGGCCTGTAAATGTGTGCAGCTGCTCCCAGAATGCATCTCTCTGTCTCCTCCCTCCTTGGGCATTCTCAATCCAGAAAAAAAAATGGACTTAATAAATAGTGCCATCACCAAATACCAACCAATATAATAATGTACGATGATTAATAATGTAGAACCAAACGCCAGTTTGATATTGTACCTTAAGATGCAGCTACTTTTTCTAGAATGAAGGGAGGGAGAAAATATGCATTCGTAGAAGGTTTTGAAAGGGAGCATATATCTCTTCACCTCTTCCCGGAGTTCTCCTGTGTGCTGTGTATCTGTGTGAAAGACTAGTCCAGGACTAGTCTTCCCAGGACTAGCCTCAGGTGACGAACAGTGCCAATTTGCCAAACACACCCCTTCCCCCCCTACATGTACACACTCTAATAATGCACTTTAGCTGCTTGTGAAGGAGACTTTACCTATAAACACCGCATAGTATCTTTTTCTTTATGTTTCTGTGTTCCGTGTTAATTAAACATGTTCCGTTTCATAGAGGCAATACCCGCCAAAGAGGATGGGATATCGTTTTGGTTGTCATAAAATATTAAAAAATAATCTTTCATCTTAAAATCTTTCACCATTGATATGGCTACCTTGGATCAGAAATGATATTAATGCATCAATGATAATAACGAGTACACTTTTAAGTGGGCCCAACATATGGATATGGTGTCGGTGGTACTGTACTATAGGAGTTAGATTAATTGTGCAAAACACAGGGCGCTTTGGTGATTCAGATGGCCTATTCAGTATGTATTGTTTACAGATTCACTCACAGACTCACAGTGGTCAGTAATTGTGACCCTTGTTATTTTGTGTATGAAGACATCCAATGCCCCAGAATAAGGTAATTGCCTGATGTACAATGTAGGAGTTGGATTAAAACATCTCTCTTCAAATTAGATTGCAATACCCCTCTCTCTCTCTCTCTCTCTCTCTCTCTCTCTCTCTCTCTCTCTCTCTCTCTCTCTCTCTCTTCCTTCCTCCTTAACTTGCCAACCATCTTGTTTGTGTTGTCTCCAGTGAGGGTATTTAGGCTTCTATCACTTTTGATCAATAATCCCACATTTCTTTCTCCCACACGTATTCACACACAACACTCACTTGCCTTACGAAGTCATGTTAATGGAAGGCTCTGCCCTGCCAGACCAAGTCAAAAGTAAACATTTTAAACATTTATCACTCTTATTTTAACACGTAATATATTACCAAGAACTCTATAATTTATCACACATTATCTTTGCCCCCAATCATTATCTTTATTCCACATCATTGTTATCGTCATTGTTACTGCATACCTATGTAAAGTACTAATTTGTATATAGTCTTTTCAAAAACAGCATTTTAATTTCAGTTCAGTCACCATAGAAACCGGTTATGTTGTTTTATTCCTTCACAATTTACTGTATTATTTGTAAATAGACCTAATAAATGTGCTAGCAGTGGAAATCCCTGTGTACAGCCTTGTGTCAACAGCCTCCTTTTCCATCTTTGACTTACAGCCATTTATTTTCTGCTTAGTTGAGCGTACCTTAGCGTTAGCCCACTGAGCTCTGAATAACGAGCTTGTTTGCGTGCAAGGCATTACAGGACAGGAACCAGGGATAAATGTATCATAAAGATATGAATGCCTCATGACAACATTAATATATTGACTTAATATTCTCAACAATGCAATGAAGGCACAAATTCAAGCCTATACTATACTGTAACAGACTGGGTTGTGGCTCTATATCTCTCGCACAGTACACAGGCATACAGTAGTGTGCATGACTTGTTCACAGACCAGCAAGACTGAATCAAGGGGAGGAATGAAGCCTTTCCACAGTTGTAGGTAGTCAGTGCCAGGTTGGTATTTTTAGTGTGAATGGCTGGGGGCGGGAGTATTTTGTTTGTTCTTTAAACACAGCTAACCTTGCTTAGAAGATAAAATATAGGTGTTATACATACACAGTTAGTATGTCACGGGAATCATTGTTTCTGTCTCTTATATGGAGATGTTAGCACCTTCACATTAAATAAAAGGCATAGGCAGACTGTTGCCTAAGACTGTTGCCTTGCCATATGCATGCAGCTGTGATACATTTTGCTATCTTCACCCCATATATATCCTCCATCTCCTACTGTAAATTCTATTTCCTCTTTCTCTTCCTATCTTTCTCTTCCTATCTCATCATACTTGATATTCCTCCTGTGCTTCTCTCTGCTTACATTTTTCATTTTTACATTTCTGTCTTCATCGTGTGTGTGTGTGTGTGGGGGGGGTGGGGGGGGTGACTTGCAGAACAGGACTTTTGTTGTTTGAAAGCAGAAAAGGGTTTGTGGCTCCAGGTTATTAGTTATGCATGGGCTTCCCCTCTTCTCAGTGGTTTGTTAGGAGAGCTTTATTATGCTGAGCTCGTCGCTAACCCAAAAACAAAACATGGGTCTGTTTCCTTCCACACACACAGAGCCAAACTGTGTGAACGTTGCTGAGCTGGGAACTTCTAATTGGTGTCACTTCATTACTCATTAGAGCGCACATTCTCTCACACATACCATACTCACACATTGTGTGTGTATGTGTGTGTGTGTGTGTGTGTGTGTGTGTTTAAAGGTGGGTCACTATCTCCTTTGGGTTTATTTTTTCAATTATGTATATCACTGTCTCAGTTTAAGATCCTAGTTTGTGTGTTTCATATTTTTACTCTTAACACACTCAAGACTGTTCTTGTAAAAGATATTTCATGAGATTTCTCAAGTGTTTACTTCTGTTGGGGACAAAGCTCGGGAGAAGATGGAATACAAAGGGTAGAGGGAAACCTATTTAATCTTTTTTATTTAATCTGATATGAGCGCTACAATCTTAATTCACTACCTTTCCTAAAATGGGGAGACAGACATGTGCAATTAAGGCAAGTATCAGTTACCTTTTATCCAAAGCAACTTACAAGTAAACTACACAAATTGAGGAGTAGGTACAGTATAGGGGTTGTTCAAGGGTTGGCCCATTTCTGTATTTTCACCTGATAATATAAGAAAATAGTGCACTTCCTTCAAAGTACTATGAACATAAATTTATAAACAAATTACAAATCATTTGTTTATTTGAATTTTTGAATTTTTTTTAGTTAAAGTGTTAATTGTCTTGCATTTGGCAGATCCTGTTGCATCCAATAATTTCACTAGTTTCATTTCAAAGAGCACCACCTACTGGCTAGAAGGGGAAAACATCAGTAGACTAATAACCTGAAAGGATGAAAACACCATACCATAGGGTAGAAGGGAAACAACAGAGGTTAAGTCTCCCTTCGTAACCCCCCCCCCCACATTTCCCCCTAAATACATTTCTAGCTCTGTATGTTTCTTGGCCAGTAGATGGCAGCCAGTATATTGAGAAGGTGGCGCCCCTCTATTTACAAATAGAAAGACTAACATGCATGTCTCTCAATAATTGCGCACACACACACACACGCACACAAACACACACACACACACACACAAGCATACACACACGCGCACACACGCACACACACACACAGAATATGTGCCACTTTCATTTGAACAGTTGTTGCCACCCAGCTGTCATGTGTCTGTCTGTCATGTGTCTGTCTGTCTGTCTGTCTGTGTGTGTGTGTCTCTGCGGTAACGTGTGCCCGTGAGCCCGTGTTAATTACTAATGCGTCTGCGGTGTGAGAAGAACAGTTGGCCACAGACTGCTCTCAGCTGTGAGAATGTGAAGGGCACAGCATGAGAATATGTAAACTCTTTCTTAATATCTCACTATGAATTCTCACTTCACGCACACACACGCACACACACACACGATAAAATCACACCCCACGCCTCCAAAGACAAGGATCTGTTGTTCTAGTCTACATGCTTTATTGTTATTTCTCAGCGCTCCCGGAGAAGAGACGTTTACGCGCGTGTGTCCTCCTGTGCTATACTGCTGTGCTATACTGCTGTGCTATACTGCTATACTATACTGCTGTGCTAAACTGCTGTGCTATACTGCTGTGCTATACTATACTGCTGTGCTATACTGCTGTGCTATACTGCTGTGCTATACTGCTATACTATACTGCTGTGCTAAACTGCTGTGCTATACTGCTGTGCTATACTGCTATACTATACTGCTGTGCTATACTGCTGTGCTATACTATACTGCTGTGCTATACTGCTATACTATACTGCTGTG
>JAODUH010000001.1:3644452-3679801 GCA_027564835.1 Typhlichthys subterraneus | reverse complement strand
ATGTATAATAATAATAATAATAATAATAATAATATATAATAATTATATATATATAGTTTATTAGGCCTAACCAGCTTTATTGTTTGGCATGGCTAATTTAGATTAGTCTATGTACAGCCAGGGCATGAGAGGATCTGCACCACAGCTTCAGTGCATGGTCTGTGCCAAAGTGTGTGTGTGTGTGTTTGAGAGGCAAATTCTCAGATTATATGACCCTAATTCCAACGTCAATGCTCCTTTTTGGCTGTGTGTACCTGTTTGTGCGTGTGTGTGTGTGTGTGTACCTGTGTGTAGGGGTTTGTGTGTGTTTGTTTGTTCGTGTGCGTGTGTGCATGCCTGTGTGTGTGTGTGTGTGTGTGTGTGCGTGCATACATGCGTGTGTACCTGTGAGAATATAGAGGCTATGGAGGTGTTAAAAGACAGCTGACTGTTGGACAGGCGCTGGACCAGCCCATGGGCGGAGCCAGAGTCCAGGATAGGCCCCGATTGGCTGCTTACAGGAGGCCGCTGGCTCTGGGGCTGCACTGACCGGCTACGGTATTCTCTCCTGGCTGTAGACACACACACACACAAAATAAACATTGGTTTATGAGCTGTGCTTTTAAAAGGTATAGTCAGCTATTTCAAGATAATTGTAAGATAAAACACTTTGGGCCTCATGTACGTATTGTATGTTAGCAAGCGCAACGTAAAAGTAAGCGCATGCAGCCAGACCGCAGATATCACACGCTGTGCCAATGCATTTTACGTTGGATGTATTACATTTGCGACTGATCACGTAATCTGTGCTTGGCACTGCCCTCTAAACTTGCCGTTAACACAGCGGGTAGTCTATGTTCCAATCCTGCCAATCCATAAATTGCGGCGCCCGAAAGCAATGAAACGACAGACAACTTTAATGATCACGAAGTAGACCTATTTATAAATAGGTTTGTTTGTTTGTTTGTTGATTATAAGATATAAATGAAAGAAGTGGAATAAACACACGTCTTGCCGGGATGAACCTTGCCGACGCTTACTCCTGTTCTGCTTCCTGTTCAAGGAAAGGCGCTAACTGGGATAACACCTGCTTTTCAGAGGCGGATCATTTTCACTGCAAAACCGACATTCGCTTTGCATCGCAGTTTTCATACGTCAACGGAGTAGGTAATAGGTAATCTCTCCTTGCGCATCTCCTCCCATATGTTTGCACGACACTCCCAATCTCCCCTCGACCCTCCCATCAATGCATGGATAGAAACGCGCAACTTGCGTTTGCGTGTTTCCTTCAGCAGGCAGAAAAGCGTTGTAGCCGTATGCCATGTTCGTACAAACAATGCCATGTTTTTTAGGCACAAAGTGCCACGAAATAACTCCTAAAACTGGTGCTAACACGTTAGTACATGAGGCCATTTATGTCAAATTCACCAAATATATCCTCGCATTTCGCTATCTTTCCACCTGATTCAAATGAACGGGTTGTTATCAGGCTTCTAACGAGCTTGAATCAGGCGTGTTGGAGCAGGTAGGGATCTTAAACAACCCCTTCACATTATGGAAAAAATAACAGCTTAACCAATAAACTTGATGTGACTGTACTGATATTGTGCATGCACTGGTTAATTATGCACACGCCAGCTATTCTGGCTAAGTTCTGACTCTGGAAAATAACACTGTATGCTGTGTGTAAACGTGATGAAAGATGTGTTGTCGTAGTATGTTGCTATGCTGTCTGTATTGTTTTGCCTGTGTACACACACACAGTTTACTGTATTCAATAGGCCTACTGTATGTCCCTGCAGAATGTAACCAGGGGTATGTCACCCCCGGGGGTCTGTGGAGCAATTGCAAGGCTGGAAAGGTTTCCCAAAAGTCAATAATGACATTAATTTAATTTTCAAATTATATGAAAGCTGTTTCCAGTCAGGTCAAGTTTCTAGGTTTATAGAATTTTATTTAATTCAAATACAATTAGTTACAGTATATTGTTCTGTAGGTAACTATTAATTGTATTATATATTGAATTCATAATTACATTTCTATATATAGTGTTATTACACATTAAATAATAGCGTGTGTGTGTGTGTGTGTGTGTGCATGTGTGTGTGTGTGTGTGTGTGTGTGCGTGCACCTGAGCCATGCTGCCTGTGTGTGTGTGTGTTGCGGGGCCTCTGCTGGTACAGGCTGAGGCTGTTGGAGGTGAGGGAGGAGGGGTGGTGCTGACTCAGCGAGGAGGAGCCTCCCGCGCCACAGTCCACATCATCCATGTTCACCCCACTGTTGCAGCTGGTCAGGTTGTCCTTACGCACCCTGGCACGCACACACACACACACACAGACAGACAGGCAGACAGACAATCACACACACACACGCACACACACACACAGACAGACAGACACACACACACACAGACAGACAGGCAGACAGACAATCACACACACACACGCACACACACACACAGACAGACAGACACACACACACAGACAGGCAGACAGACAATCACACACACACACGCACACACACACACAGACAGACAGACAGGCAGACAGACAATCACACACACACACACACAGACAGACAGGCAGACAGACAATCACACACACACACACACACGCACACACACACACACAGACAGACAGACAGACAGGCAGACAGACAATCACACACACACACACACACACACACACACACACACACAGACAGACAGGCAGGCAGACAGACAATCACACACACACACACACACAGACAGACAGACACACAGACACAGACAGACAGAGAGACAATCACACACACACACACACGTACATACACGCACACAACACAGACACAAAGACATTATGTAAAGGGAAAACAGGCAGACAGATAGACAAGTAGACAGACAGACAGGGTGGCAGGCAGGCAGACTGGCAGACAGACAGACAGACAGAAAGGCAGATTGACAGGCAGAAAGGCAGACAGACAGACAGACAGAAAGACATACAGGCAGATTGGCAGAAAGGCAGGCAATCAGATTGGCAGACAGGCAGACAGACAGACAGGCAGATTGGCAGACAGGCAGACATACAGACAGGTAGGCAGGCAGGCAGACAGACAGACAGGCAGACAGACACTTGGAGCACTTCAGAACTAACATCATAGGCAGGACATGAAACATTTAGTTTTGACAGGACCCCCTCCAGTACCTCTGTGGACCCCCGTAGGGGTCCCAGACCCCCTGTTGAAGACCTCTGCTTTAAATAACACAGAAGCCACGGCTATGCTTCTCTCACAGGGAGGGATTTGAGAAAGCTTCGTGGGCCGTTTGTTACATCTGTTAGTGACTGACCGTAGCCATTTGGAGCATAGCCATGTGCGGATGGCGTCCAGACTTAGAGCCCCACCTCCGATGCTGCAGAGTGCACTGTGAGTTCCAGCGTATGAGGTGGTCAGCGGAGACACATACCTGTCAACACAAAATGCAGACACTGGACGTCAGTGGGTCCACACACTAAAGGTAAGATACTTTCAACTTTTCGTATACAAATATTACGTTGAGGGTATTTCCTGTGTAACTTTGCGTGCCGTTCTGCAGTGTGTGAACTACTAAATAACACACGGACCGCTGTTGAGTCTTATCACCTCATTGTTTCATTTTTGATGTGTTGATCACTTTCTTAGTGCATCAAGAGTCATACCAAACCAAACAAGCTTTTAGCAGCCAACATTTTTTACACGTTTTTTTTTTTTTTTTACTTAAACAAATGTGCTAGCTGTTAATATACTATGTAATAATGTATTGTACATTACTGATATTGATCTCCTATTGTACATTTATTACAGTTGAAGGCAAAGTGTCTGTTTGATGAAAATACTGCACATTTGTAAACTATAAATTGTCCAAAAATTCAACAGTATTCGCAAGAGAAAGAAAACATCTAACTGGTTCTATCCTGGGGGTGTGTTCAAATTCGGCAAGCGTTTTCCTTTGAGTTTGCCGCAAACATTTGCGAGCACCTTGTGTTCTTGCGTGGTAGTTCTCTGTGAACACACGTCGACTCTGGGTGCAACGTTTTCACAAAACGTTCACATTTCAACTTCAAAGCAAATGTGTTCGCCACAAACTTTCCAAATAAACATTCGCCAAATCTGAATGCACCTCTGTGCCGGCTACAGCACAAATGCAATGGCGACACCTACATTGGGTAGCCCAGTGGCTGGTCGCAGGAGGAGTTCACCATGTTGCGGAGCGCCTGCTTGGAGTTCTGGATGCTGCCACGCTCCGGGTTCCGGTTGCGCAGGAACACCAGCTCCTGCTGCTGGCCCGCCCAAAGACCGCGCACACACTCCTTATTGATCTAGGACCGGGAGACGAGAGCTTTAACCTCTGGAGAAGGAGGCTGGACAAACATTGTCACTCCAAATTAAAAAGTTATATTGTCAGCTATTATTGTAAGCTAATACACTTTTTGGTCAAAATCATTTAATATATCCTTGCATTTTGCAATCTTACCGTTCTCTGTGCGTGTTGAGAAAATAATCTGGTACATCTACACAGCCCTGACTCCGTAAATAGTAACATAAACAAAGTGGCGAACACCGCTCACAACAATGCCGCCCTTGGCTTCACGTTGCGTTGCATTGTGTGGGGCGGAGCTTCTTTGATCTGAGCTAGAGTTAGCAAGCGTTCTCGAGAACCACAGACCCTGCCGTTTAAATGTCCGCTCCCTCTTTCAGACACACAACCTCTGGATCGGGGAAACACACAGCCATATGTACACATTACACACACACACACACACACACTGTACGCATGCCCCTCTGTTTACCTTGATGACCTTGAAGCTCAGGTGGCGTTTGTACAGCATGATGATCTTGTACTCATCCGTGCCGTCGTCGACCATGTGCCTCAGTGTGAGCAGCGTGTCGCGGCTGGACAGTACCGCCTTGCGCCAGGCGGGGTCACTCTCGTGGCAGATGACAAGGCTGCTGCGGTAGTTACTGATGGCCTCGTACAAGATGGACGCCTCCTCCGTCTCCTCCAGGCACGTGAAGTGGTCCTAAGGGCGAATAAGATAACGGTAAAGCACAATAATGCAGCCTACAAGTACTCTGATACAGTCTGTGTTTGAGGCTGGTTGGGTGTGCTGCGTTAACAGTTCAAGGTGTAGTCAGCTATTGAAAGCTAATTCAAAGTCAAATTCACCAAATATCTCCTCGCATTTAGCTATCTTACTAGCTTCTCTGTTCTTGCTGAAAAAACAATCATGTACTTCTACACCCTGACTCCGTAAATAGGAACATAAAGTGGAAAACACCGCTCACAGCAACAAGATGTCAATGGCATTTCAAAGAAACACACTACATCAGGGGTGGCCAACCCTGGTCCTGGAGAGCCGCAGCCCTGCATGTTTTAGATGTCTCCCTGCTCCAACACACCTGATTCTAATGAATGGCTTTGAGTCAGGTGTGTTGGAGCAGGGAGACATCTAAAACCAGGGTTGGCCACCCCTGCACTACATTATTAATTAGCTACAATGGTTAGGTGAAACCGCAGTACCTGGTGCAGCTTGAGGCTCATCCGGACCGCTGGGGCCACCACCTTCTGCAGGAGGTCCATATCCGCAAAAACCCACTCGTCCTTGGTTGCAATGCGGAAGTCCCCTTTAAACAGCGTGTTGAAACCGTACAGGAAGGATTCCAGGCTTTTGCATTTGGAGGAAGAGTATATATATGTGTGTGTGTATATATATATACACATATATATACATACATACATACATACATACATATATATATATATATATATATATATATATATACATACATACATACATACATACATACGTATATGTATATATATATATATATATAATACAGTATATGTATGTCAGGGAAATTAAACAGGATGAGAGTATTTTCAGAATATACAGTAGACCACTACACAGTCCAATGACAGTACAGTATATCTACTGCCCTCTTCTGGTAGCTGCAGGTAAATGTTTCTTTGTGCCTCATGGCCCTTACATACTGTACTGGATGCATACTGTAGTTGCGTACCACAGGAATTCCATACATTTCCTATGGAGCGCAGCGTAGAGCTTGCAACATTGTGTTGCGTATGCAGCAGCGTCAGGTGAAGGGCTGCGCATGTGTTGACAAAATCCAACGCATGCAGTAACAACTCATGCGTTAACGTGACCTGGCTGTGCCAAACATAAAGCTGTGGTTCATTTTATTGGTTGGAAATTGTATTAATAACCACATTTCCCCTGGAGGAATGTCAGTTTCAATCAGGTTTCGTTACATTAGCTTACTACGACCGGCCATGGGAGGTGCTGTAATCAGAAAGAGTCGTATTGCATTGTGGTTGCATAAAACTACGCAGCGTATGGAAACTACGCATGCAGCATGTAAATGGCGTCAGAAAGGTCCAGGCGGGTAGGTGTATTGCGTCACCTGTTGGACATGTTGTGTGATGCAGTGCCAAGTGACCTCCTCCCGAGCACAGACAGGGCATAGGACAGAGTCACCAGGGGAGAGTCCTCATCACTGTCTACGGGCTGGGAATGCACGTGCACGCACACACACACACACACACACACAAATTAAAGGATAAAATAAGAGTTTAGCCAAATGTAATGTGCAAATTCTTTTTTTATATATATTTAAAATATGACAAATGCACAGTGGGCCTACAGTATGTGATAAAAAAATGCCTTTCAATTCAATGGTGCACTGAATATCACTGAATGTGTTTCTTTGAAACAGTGAGTTAGCACTGCCGGCTATCAGCTGATCACTACACCCAGCTGACTTAGCCTACTGTAACTTATTCATTGGCCCTTAGAAGGAAAGAGCTCCTTTAAAATGGTCTCTGCCTTTGAACTCTAGCAAGATACCCACCCACTGTTGTAGTGCTTCTGTATGTTAGTTGTCAGCTTGTGTTAGTTGCTTTTGTCATGCTTTTATACCATGTTGCTGTTGTGATGGACATTTCTGTCAAATAACTGCTCTTACCAAGATCTTGTATAGGGCCTAAACTATAGGCCATATTATTCTCCATGGAGAAGACCAGCACAGCTGCAGTCATACCAAAGACGGACATGCTGACTGATAACAACACTTTCTGTTCTCTGCTGTTTCTCTCTAACATTCTGTGACCCTTAAATGACCTGGTCCTAAGACATACACATCAGCTCTATCATTAGACGGTACTAAGACCACACCCTAATGGCAGTTCTAAGCCAAACACATTATACCCATGTCTTATCTGAAAACAAACTTTTTGTAGTACTCTGTTGATACTTGAAGCACTAAGTAAAAGACAACATTCGCCGTGAGAATCAGCTTGGAAAACCTCGGAATCTTTCTAATCAGCATTGTGGTTATAGCTAACCACAATGCTGATTAGAAAGATTCCGAGGTTTTCCGAGGCGTGGTTTAGGTGTGCCGACCATGGTGCCGACAGTGAAAACGACCAGATGGTTCATTCAATCAACTGCCAAGTATTTTTTTTGAAAAAACAGCCATACACAAACAGTTTCAATGTATGGCTCCCCAGATGGACTTGTGACAACAATTCCTCTGGCATGTCAGGTTAGGAAACCAGAGCACCTGGCGGAAACCTACGTAGACACGGGGAGACCTCCACACGACCAGCTCCATCTTGCCCACAGTACATCCAGTAGCTAGTAAGCTAGCAGTTTACCCAGCAGGGCTAATCTTACTGTTAGGGTTAGGGTTAGTACCGTCTCCATCTTGCCCACACAGTGCTGGATCCACTCCAGGTAGACGTTGCAGAAGCTGGCGCGCGTCACGCCCTGCAGGCAGTGCACGTAGTCCTCGTCGATCTTGACGCTGAACACCTGCGGGTCCCGCTCGATGTGGTGCCACTTGGTGTAGGACTGCAGAGACTCCTGCGTGGCCACGTCCATCAGCCAGCCACACAGCTTGGGAGACTGCACCAGGTAGTAGATGATGCTCTGAGAGAGGGAGGAAGGAGGGTGGATAGAGGGGGAGATGGGAGGAGGAGAGAGGGTCAAAGGGATGGGGAGGGAAGGAGGGGAGAGGTGGGGGGAGGAGGAAGAGAGAGAGGAGGGAGGAGAGAGAGAGAGAATTTGAGCTCTGTACCTTTAAGTAGTATGTGATCAGCAGCTTGCATTTAAAGGGGCTCTGTACCTTTAAGTAGTATGTGATCAGCAGCTTACGCAGGTCATACACCTGCAGCATGGTGGCGGCGTTGTTCTCGCTGATACTGTAGCCCTCCAGCAGGTACTTGGTGGCCGTCACCTCCCAGGCCAGCCAGCGCAGGTTGAAGGCCGCGTTGCACGACAGCACGTGGGGCAGGTGGCCCGGCTCGCAGCAGCAGCACGACTCGTCCTCCTCCACGCCCTCCGTGATGGCCTCCACCTCCCGCTGCTGGCAGTACGTGCCTGGGGGTGTGCCCGGGGGAGTGGGGGGAGAGGGGGGAGAGGAGGGCAGAGGAGGGGGTGTGCACAAGCATTGATGCGTCATCAATCATCACAGTTCAGTCCTCTTGGGGGGGGAACCCACTGTTCTGCATGTTGTAGATGTCTCCCTGCTCCAACACACATGACTCAAATGAATGAGTCCTTGTCAGGCTTCTGCAGAGCTAGATGACGACCCAGGCCCAGGGTTGAATACCTCAGCGCAACTTGGGAGAAAATGTCCAAGACTCATAGGACTGACTTGCTGAAAATTGTGCTTTAGCTGTGACAGGCTTAACATTGATCACGAGGTTTGCCACTGCTTTCATTTGCAGATGATGTATGTCCTTAAAAGCCATAAAATTAAATGGCACCCATAACTTGGTTGAACTCTTTAACACATTAGTGGTACAAAGAAAGAACCAGAGAAGCAAAGTACCAGAGAAAACGAAGAAAGCAAACAAACAAACAAACCAAACTAAAAATAAAAAATTTGAGAAACAAGGAAATAAACAAAAACAATAAAAGCATGCAAACAAACAAACAAACAAAAATATGACAAATAGGTAACACTCAAACAAAGGGACACTATATGAACTAGGCGATAGTGGTACCTCTGAACTCCAGGCCTCTGAGCTGGAAGGTGACCAGGCCGTTGCCTATCTCGATGAGGTGCACCAGGGCATTGAGGTAGTCTGAGGCCAGTATGAAGCAGTCCCCGGCGCTGTAGTTGCCCCAGCGACCCAGCAGCAGGTCCCCGCACAGGGACCGCTGCAGCGAGCGGGTCAGGTACTCGTAGAAGATGGAGTTCAGGTTGTTGTCGTCGCAGCCTGGGAGACCAGTGTGGAGAAGTCAGTTATTACAGACAGCATGCAGTGATGGATGAGTGAAATAAGCAATCTGAATATAACTAAGCAGCTGACAGTAGTTAAAGCAGCTGCATACTCAAACGTTTTCTTGAATGTTGTCAAACAATAAGGGCCTTGGGTTTTAAGTCAAAGTAGACACAGAATGCTGTGTGAGGCTAATCTGTAATAGTACTATGGTACTATACTACAGTAGAACCACTGCTATTATGGTACTAATACAGGAGTACCATAGTGTATCAGGCCTCACCTGTCTCTTTATCCACCTGGGACACAAGTCTGCAGTTGGAATTGTCAATGCGCTTGGTGCTAAAGGCAAAAGTAATGAAAATTAAACACAATATTTAACTTCCCGTCTATGTTGAACAAATTGTCCCATTTTGCCTAAAATTACATGAATAGAAAGTCAATATACACACACACACACATATATATATATATATATATATATATATATACACACACACACACACACACATACTGTATATATATATATATGTGTATATAATATTCTAGCTTGCATACTTGATTTTGTCCATGGGAGAGGATGTTTTATTTAAAACTGACAACAAAGTCTGAATATATGTATGGGGTTCATGTCTAATCACACAAGTTCAAAGGTGTGTTGTTAAAGTACTTTTAGTGACCTGAAGAAAGAGTCATTCCCATGAAAATGTTAGAATGCTAGTGGTGTGTGTGTGTGTGTATGTGTGTGTGGGGGGGGGGGCTGAAGGAGTAAGATTGTGTGTGTATTTTGCTGAGCGTTTCAAAGGTCAAGCACTCAACAAAGCTTCAATGGGCATTGATCTCTGCCACGGTAATCTACATTCATACATTCACCAAACAGAATTTCATCTGAAGACCGTCTATAATGAGTCATCGAGTGTTGTCCAAAACAGACAATCCAAACGACCGCTTTAAAGATGATCTTCTCAGCCTAATTTTGAGGCACGCATCAAATTTATCCTTTCCCAAGTGGGATATCCCACACTGTGACATCTCAAAGAACTATCTAAAACCACCCCCAACCAAATCGCCGTATAAGGACAGTGCTGGTAAGAGGCACCTCCCCTTCAGTGATATGTTGCTATGTTGCTATGTGTTGTCACAAAGCAACAGTCATGTTGTTTCACCAGCACTTGTTCTGCTCCCTTACTTGTAGTTGCGCTCCCAGAACTTTATGGGCCGTGGGTAGGAGGAGATGAAGATGGCGCTGCCAAGGAAGGGCGCCAGCGGAGTGTAGAAAATGGTGGTCAACAGAGTCTGCAGCAGCAACATGGCTGAGTCTACAGTACACATGTCAAGGAGGCAAACTGAAGGGTATATTAGACATTAGACACACTAGAAGAGGGTCTTTACACTGTATGTAGTGCTCACACACACACACATATACAGCATACATATGCTTTTTGTTTAATACTAGTACTATACAGTATGTGCCCTGTACTGCATATGAATGAAACACATACAAGCACTACATACACTTATACCTGCAAGTATGCATACAGTAACTGCAATTGACTTGAATACTTGAATACTAAAAACACACACATACAAACACACACACGCACACACACTCTGGCAAAGGATACGAGGTACAGCAAATGGCTGAGCAAAGGCGTGGAACGCACTCCCCCAGGCAATCTGCCAGGGAGCGATGTAAACCAGGATAAAATGGAGTTTCAGCAACAACTCCCGCATCTGAAAACAGCACAAGGTCAGCATTTTAATATGAACACTAGTCAACACGGGAGCCAGGTTGTGTTAAAGTGATGTTATACTTTAATAAGCTGGTATTGAAATATACATTTTTAAATTGCTCTTAATATTGCACATTTATGTGACCCCTCCCAGAAGACCCCTGTTTGGCCCCAGCCCATAGTTTGAGAACTATTCTGGTACCATTTCTGCAACTACAGTAAAAAAAAAACAAGTCTGCTGAAAAAGGTGCAGTTGCGTCTCATCACCAGAGGGGGCGTCAATATTTCATTATCTTTAACACAGAGAAAGTCAAGAAGAAAGCCTCTACTTTACATTGACTACTAGATTAATATATTGTGTTGCATGTGTAGCAGTTCTAATGAAGGTCACTATAATACTGTACATTTGGGCCATGTTCAGTCAATCTATCTAGGAGGTTAAATTGGCAAATATTTCAATTTCAGGTTGTAATCAACTTTGTTAAGGCTTGAATTTGCCCTGTATGTGCAGCCAATAGAACTTCTTACTGTAGGTCATAAATCAACCATGCAAGTAACCTTTTGGCCATTAATATCCTCCAATCGTTAATTATCATGAGTTTAATAATCCCTACAGTATATTCAATGCATATGAGTGGATCACTCTGGTGGGCTGCTTTTATCATTTTAATAATAGCTGCTTCTTATTAAGACAACGTATTAATTTCATTGGTCCGGTAAGCTATATAACACATTCACATTACCTGAGACAAATAGTTTAGGTCAAAAATCAAACAGAAGCCTGTAACGATGAGCTACAGGTCAGAAATACAAGCGATCTCTTTGTCTACAGTGTACATGGCAAACAATGTTCTCAACCAGCATAAAAACATTTCTCTGTGTTAGATACATTGAGTTGTTTCTTTCCACACTATCTAATATTTGCAAGATTCAAGGTTAATCAAAGAAGTCTTAACTCAAATGAAAGGAGACCGTCATTCATAGTTCAAAACATTGCTCTATGTGTGTGTGTGTGCCTGCGTACGTGCCAGCTTGCACAACAGTAGTAGGTCAGTATCTAGCTGTGTTCTATTCTGATAGACTGTAAGTCAGTGGAAGACTCTCAGCCAGTGTTCATCAGCATTCCCATACACACTAATGTAAACCAATTGACTCATTAATTTACTACTACCTCAAGAATGAGGGACAAGAAATAAGTAACTTTACTTAAGTAAATGAATGTTAAACATAACTTGATGAAATTAAAAAATATATATTTTATGTAAACAAATGCTAGTGTTTATACCTGTGCGCCAGTATAAGGAATATACAGTACACAAAAGCAGGCGTGTTCCCTGGCCGCCTTACTTTGTGGAAGATGATGGACATAACGAAGAAGTCAAGCAGGAAGCTCTCGGAGGCGTTCGGGCAGTCGAAGTGGAAGAAGAGCAAAGTGAAGAGCAGGGTGAGGAACTGGATGCTGGGGTCACAGAAGGATGAGCGTAGGAGCTTTAGCCCGGCAACCGTCGTCAGGAGGACATCACAGCTAAGGGTGGTGGTGGTAGAGGTGTGGATGGGGAATGTGGGTTACATTATTATTACTTTATTAGGACTTTATTTCTTACAATGTATATAAAGTCTAAAGGATATGGAGCTCATGGATATTGGTCAGTGTCTGTTTAAACTCAGGTAACTAATATGATTGTATGTACTGTATGTATAACTGTATAACTGCTATTCATTTTATGTTTATAACATAGTTGCATGTTGTTTTATTCTGCTTATTGGCCAAAGAAGAGATTTTATTCTGAAATTTTGAATTGAACTTGGCTAAAGTCTGACTAAAAACCTATTCAGTGTGTGTGTGTGTGTGTGTGTGTGTCTACTTACTGGATCCCCAGCTTCTTGCGGTGACTGAGGGCGAAGCTGTCGTTGGTCAGGGCACTTAGTACGATGGCTGGGTAGACCACATACTTCTCAAAGCACAGCAGGCCCACATACAGCCGCTCAAACCACATCAGCACTGCATCCTCTAGAGGAAGCAGAACAACTTCAGAATGACGGCTCACTGCTGAGTCAGTTGTTGCTGTTTAGCTTTTTCACATTGTCTCTGTGCACGTGTGTTGGGGCAAAGGTTTGAGTTGCTGTAACACAATGGACGAGTGTACCTTCGACCGTATTGTACTAACAAGTTGTTATAGGCTACTAGAAAATATCAGTTTCCAGTTGTGTGTGGAAAGTGCTACACTGAAATGTTTTTATCTGTCTCTAAGAATGGTCTCCTCCCGCTCTCAGTTAAATAGGTCATGTAAGAAAGTGCAACACCAACTGAAATGAATGTTCAGTACAGAAAGAGCGATACGAGACCTTTAAGCAAAGAGTTTAAAAGCAGAGAAGACAAATGCAAAATACAAACATATTCAACAAAGTGAACTACAATCTGTTTTCACAAATGATTGATCCAGGTTTACAATGCAAAAGTACTAATTACTGTGAGCAGTTTTTCTGCCCGTAACCTCAATCAGCGGGTTTCACAATACTTTCCCATGAATCAGTTTGTTTTTCTACGTGTGCCTGTAACCATTGTGGCTTCAACTGTGTTTGTTTATCTGTATCACCGCTAGCTGTTAGCAAAACAATATTGCCTACGGCCCACAAAATAAAATAAAAAGGATAAATATAAACTACAAAATATTGTTCACATGCATTTAAAAACATAATGAAATAAATACATGAATATGCAATCAAAATGATGCAATGTGTGTTTCTGACCTCGCGGTTCAAACTGGTGGTACTCTTTGGTCTTCAGGACAGGGTGGGAGATCCACAGCCAGGGATGGTGTTTCCTCAGCTGGGGTATCAGATAGTGGGTCACGAACCCCACCGTCCCCGCTAGTGCGTACAGCACGATGGTCACGAAGGGCTGGAAGGAATGGACACGACCACACAGTTGATGAAACATCACAAACAAATCACCAGTAAAACGTGATTAATGAATGAATACATTTACAAATAAATATATTAAATTAAATGTATTAAATATATAGAGACGTCGATCTATAGATCATTATACAAATTAACTATACAATATAAATGCTATAAATACTGTGCATGCTTGACTTGTCCCATCCCAACATCCTGTTTTTTAAGCAAATAACGTCAACAAGTATTTACATGGAGACGTTAAATTCAGGCAGCAACATGAGAATTAGCTGAGGTCAAATAAACGGCATGCTAAACAGCAACAACTACAAACGAAACCATGTGTCCAATATGACAACAAACAGCGCAAATGAGAGTCCGTGAAATGTCAGTGAAGCTGTGTAATAACAACAGATTTGCGTGGGCATAGAGGGGTTTCAGTGGGGACGCAGTAGAAAACAGACCACTCACCTTCAGCGACAGAAAGACAGTACTAGCAGTAATGGCAAATGTTAGGATGTAGGCGACAGAGCACACTATCACATCTGACAGGAGAATGTCCTTCTGTACAAAAGAGAGTGAAAATTTATATAATGTGTTTTGTATAACTAAGAATTTATCAGAATAATGTTATTTTATATTGATACCATAGAATTCTGGAGCTTTTCTGGTAGCGGATCTTTGATGTCTAAATCATCCTCATACTCTTCATCATTTTCTCCCAGAGTTGGCATTAGTTTAGACTTGATCAGGGATCTGTAAATAAATGCATTCATTGCAAAACTGTCATTTTAAAATATTTTATCTGGGATTTCACATTACCACATTCTTCTGATGCTCTGAGTCTGTACTCTAGTCTAACGTATAAAACTTTACACAAGAAACAGAGTAGAACTACATGTTCTTGTGTTTGTGATCAACTGTTGGAAATGGAATCGAATAAATGATGGTGAGCTGAGCCAGCAAATGACAAAGACAAAGTATTCATATTAAAAGGGTATTATAGATTACAGTACATCTATTAATCTACCTACCCAGACAGGAGTTTCTTCCCAGCCTTTTATTTACGTCTGACACTGTACACACACACCAACAAACACACACATACACAGGCAAGCACGCACGCACACGCACACACACACACACCAACAAACAGACACATACATACACACGCAAGCACGCACACACACACACGCACACGCACGCACACACACACACAGTGTTACTTGCATTAATACGGAGGGGTCACTGCTCTGCCGACTAAGGTGATATGAGAAGACCACTAAGAGACCGCAGAAGCCAGAGAACAAGGCTGGAGTGTGCTGCTCATCCCATGGCTCCTACACACACACACATACACACACACACACACACACACACACACACAACAAACACACACACAGACACAAAAATACTGGTAAAAACACGTGTGCTCAAGCTGTTCCAAGCACACTTCACGTGGACGCGTTTCTGCGATATATATGTGCACACATTGTTTCCCGTGAACAATATTGGTGTAACTAAGATATTCGCTGGAAAGAAATATTTTTTTATAGGCATAGAACACTCATTTGTGAGCTTAGCAGGGCATCAATTCCCGTCTGTAGTGGGCTTCAGGCTTTCACACATGCGCAGTCAGCACGCACTTGTCAGCACGGACTCCAAGATGGCTCTAATTCTGTACCTGCTCCTTAATATTGGTGCTTGTTTGTATTCACTGTAAGTCACTTTGCTTCTGATAAATGATCTGTTTGCACTAAAACTCATCAGCAAACAATACCTTTTCAAGTAGCATCCCGGCCTGATGGTATACCGCTACACTTTACCCTAGCATAAGTAGCTACATACACTTTTCTGCTTGACTAGGATGTCCTGCAGGTTGTCTGTACTGTTTACCTGCCGATACAACATGGATACCTCCCTGTAGTCTTTTATGAAGAAGGTAACAGCACTCTCTTATTTCTACGGTGAGTGTTCCGGCTGCTGGCTATTTATTTATAACAGGTCTCATGTTTCTCTTCTATTTCAAGAGACAGACCATGAACAATGATTCAGTAAAACCAGGCGAGGAGAACACCTTCCCCACACACACTCCCCTCTGCCTGTTACTTAACTAGGACTTTTCCTGACTCCGGAAACCTTGTCATCAATCGGCGCAACGCAGTTTACTTCCACTGTACCTTGAGGGCTCCGTAGCAGAAACCATAGAGAAGAGACAGGGCTATCAGACTGCGTAGGATGCTGTATATGGCCGAGTGGAGGCCCGTTGCAGCTGAAACACACACACAGAAAATGTCTTAGTTTAGAAACAGAAATGATGATAGAAGGATTGCATGAAAATGGCAACAGTTGGCGTGACGGTGTGCAATATCACAGAGCTTACAGTACCTGTTGTAGCAGTATCAAAGCTGTTTTGGCAAGGTACTTCCATACGTAGACGCATAATACGCCATTTATGAGGAACTACTTTCACAGAACTACCGATGGCATATTATTTGCACATACACACATACTCACATGCCAAAATATTAAGTATGCATTGATGTGAATAAGATACATGTAGTTGTTACTGACCTGTCCCACCAAATAAATGAATGTCAATCTGTTCCAGTAGGTATATAGTGAAGGTGTTGACCTGAGGAAACAGTCCGAGCAGGAAGGTGATTGGGAAACAGTGGGTGAAACCTGTAACACAGTATGTAACATCTATAAGACTATTGGACTTTAATATATATTCCTAAATACTGCTTGGAGTATATTTTTGTATCAGCACATTGTTATGTTAAATTAACCACTACCTGTTAGCTTAGACACATCACTTCCTGTTAGCTTGGGTATATAACTTCCTGTCTGGCCAGGATATAAGGATATGTCACAATGGTGGATCTCCATAGAATCCATTTGCATCCAAGAATCAATGTTTAAGTAGATGTGTTCATTGTAGTAGTGTATTAAGGATTATTGTTTAGATATTTGTATTCAGTAAGGGCAATGTTTGAGTATTAATTTAAGACTTATGGCATTCTCTCATTGTATTTTTCTACAGTTTTCACTCCATGTCACTGTGAATGAGTTCAGTAAACATTTTTCAAGTACTACGACAACTCTGTCTTCATTTTGAGTGGAGTTTATCTTGGTGTTTAGTCTGTGGTCCCTACACCCCTACGAGAACACTATACAGTACGTGATACTTTAGTTTATCCAGTGTGATATACAGTACAGTGAGTACAGCTGCAAATACTAAAAAGCAAGCGGGGACTAGGCATCTCGCTGAAGGATGTGTAAAGGTATTGTAGGCATGCTGTGTTGAATCCAACTCATGACCTTCTGAGAGTCGACCCCGCTAAGCTAACCTATACGCACAATGCAAAGTGCAGGAGCAACATTACAGTAGTCATTGCCTTGTTTAAAACCGTACTTCAGAAAACATACTAAAGACGTTTGTTCGAAAGCCACAGCTAAATTGACTCATATAAATTAGGTATGCCTTTGAAACAAAGATGAGAGAAGAGATTATTGTTTCTGTAGTTTAATCTCTCAATCTAATCTCTAATAGTGTGTGTTTGTGTGTGTGTGCGTACGTGTGCACGACTACACGTGCATGCCTGTGTGTGTGTGTGTGTGTGTGTGCGTATGTGTGCGCGACTACACGTGCATGCCTGTGTATGTGTGTGTGTGTGTGTAAGTGTGCACGACTGCACGTGCATGCCTGTGTGTGCGTATGTGTGCACGACTACACGTGCATGCCTGTGTATGTGTGTGTGCACGACTGCACGTGCATGCGTGTGTGTGTGTGTGCGTGTGCGTATGTGTGCACGACTACACGTGCATGCCTGTGTATGTGTGTGTGTGTGCGTGTGCGTATGTGTGCACGACTGCACGTGCATGCCTGTTTGTGTTTGTGTGTGCGTGTGCGTATGTGTGCACGACTACACGTGTAAGTATGCACGACTGCACGTGCATGCCTGTGTGTGTGTGTGTGTGCGTGTGCGTATGTGTGCACGACTGCACGTGCATGCCTGTGTGTGTGTTTGTGTGTGTGTGTGTGTGTGTGTGTGTGCGCGTGTGCGTATGTGTGCACGACTACACGTGCATGCCTGTGTATGTGTGTGTGTGCGTAAGTCTGCACGTGTGTATGTGTGTGTGTATATATGTGTGTGTGTGTGTGTGTGTGTGTGTGCATGTGCGTATGTGTGCATGAATGCACGTGCATGCCTGTGTGTGTGTGTGTGTGTGTGTGTGTGTGAGTGTGCACTGCCCGCACCCAGCAGCAGGTCCCGCAGGAAGCGCAGGGCGTCGTCACACACGATGGTGACCCCGTACAGGGTGGAGACCGGTAGGTCCTTTCTCCTCAGCAGCTGCTCCAACACCCAGATCAGAGCGCAGAAGGTGCAGAAGTATGCCGCGCGGCTGTAGGCCACCAGCTGGTTGTGGCCCTTGGGAGAAACACACGTGTTAACACAGGCGTTACGTAGAGGTGTGTGCAATACATACAGCCCGATCATTTCAGATCAAAACAAATGTACACACACATGCACACACACACGCGCGCGCACACACGCACACACACACACACATACACAAACACACACACATACACACAGTGCATTGTGTAACTATGCATTCGTAACTTGGACCAGCTATGTAAACAGAGAACAGAGGAGCTCGGGTTATAACACACACACACAGAATGAGTGTGATGTCATTCTCTGCTCAGGATGCAGTTACTCACTATATCTTTAGATAGAAAATAGTTGCTTGCTGCTATGTTTATGTTTGGTACAGAGCACCCAATGTAATGTTAAACTCACATGTGTCGGTGAGGCAGCATCTGGCTGAACGCTCTGGAAATGGAAAGGAAATGGAATCACCATACACAACAAAACAATTTTACAAACCTAAACAATAAAACTAATGCCCAACAGTTTAATGGAAGGGCAGAGCGTACAACAGGACATTTAAGTGAGGAGATGCGATGGCAAATTGATATAACATCCGACAATCTTAATGCATTTGCATTACGAACTCCCCCAAGTGATAGAGTACAACTTTTACATCACTTAATAAACAGGCATAGGGTAGGAGTGTTTTATTAAGATAGATTATAATTTAGCATTTTACCAAGATAGGCAGCAGTAGTCATGTACAAAAGCAATTGCACAATATGTAGCAACAATTAATACATCTAACTTAGAAACAGCGACAGAGGGTTCTTTCCATTTTAAACACTGTTGTAAGGTTTTCCAAGCGGGTGGGGCTGAGTACAAGAAAGCTTTTTTTCATTATGTTGTAACCAGTAGTACATAGAGTATCTTCTTACCTTTAATAACGAGTACTGGCAGCTGGCAATAACCAGGCAGAACTGGAAGACCCAAAAGTCTTGGAAACAGCCGTGGTTGAGAAGCAGGAATCCCAGAAATGAAACCAGGAAAGCCATGAAGATTGCTACAAAGTTCTCAAGAACATCCTGGTTCCTATACGCACACACAGAGCAGGCACAAAGACAAACAGTCAACTCTGTATCTGGTTTATCCCTCTATGACACTTCTCCATTAATGAGACATGATGAGCCGTGGTCATTAGCATTTCAACTGTAGACTGGCGATGAAAATTAGCCTGTTTGGCTAAATCTCACACATTTACATGACCTCGATAAGTGGTCACAAAATGAATGTGTATTGTCCCTACAATATATCTCTTCACAACTCAATCTGTAAGAATGCAAAATATTGGTTAACAAAATTGCATGGTGAACATTAAATCTACCTGTCCTGTTTTTTCTCTTTAGAAAAATGTATTTACTGAAAATGTACCTTAAAAATATAACTTTTTGGAAACCCAAATACCTCACTTGATTGATGTCTCCCTGACAGAGCCAATGTCTAATGAGCAAAATTAATATCTTTGTGGTCTTCCAGGTGCCCTAAGTTGTTTTTATGGACTTTATAGTGAAATACTGACATGTTGGAGGGATTTAACGGCATATTTAAATCATAATGTAGTGCTGTGGACGATGTATCACCTGTCTAACAAGGCGAGCAAGGTGAGTCGGTCGTACAGGATGTTGATCCATTTCCCAGGAAATAGTTTAAGTTTGTAGTAAACCTTTTTGGTCGGCTTCTCCTGTGTGGATGTCTCCGATGACTCGTCTAAAGAGTCCTCCTCCTAAAACACGCACGCACACACGCACACACACACGCACACACACCGACACACAAACCAACAGTGTGTGTCATTTTATATGTACACAATCATACACAGTACACAACTATGCAGCCAGTATGTATACTGCTAAGACCACAGACCACACCACACATACCTGGAAGACCTCGGGGTGTGTCCTGCGTGGCCTCAGCCTGTGTGCAGGGATGATTCGTCGCTGGAAGGGGCAGTCAATGCGGCCTCCCACCAGGCCGTCATGGCCCTCTGAGTTGGACGATGTTGACAGCAGGTCACTGGGAACACACACACACACATGCAAGCAGGCACGCACACACACACACACATGCACACACATACACACACACACACACACACGCACGCATGCACGCACCAACACACACATAATAACACGTCAGGTGTATTGAGGCGTATACAGCAGGAGAATATGCAGAAAGCACAACACAACAGTTTGTGGAATAAAATGCTTCATTCAAGCAGATGGAAAGTAGCTTAAAGATCCACGTAAAGAATAGCATTACCACATGTTACCAGTGATGAGGTCAGCCCCCAGGGGTAGGTTGAGAGCTCTCTCTGCATACAGCTTACGAGGCCGGTCCCCTGGTCAGACAACATCACACACAATCCTCACTGGAGGCAACCTCAGTGCTATAGGCGTGGCCAGAGCCATGGAAAGAGAGAGTCGCCAATGGAAGTTCGAATATTTCAGCGGCCGCATGGTTCATGGAGACGCGAAAGTGCTTGGTGGGCATTTTGAATATATACAGATACTGAATATAACAATTTTTTTTGGTAATTACTAGTAAATAAATCCATCTACTTTGAGTATTTGTGGCTAACGTCTTCTTTTGACGCTCCACGATCCACCTCCGACTGACGGAGTTGACGCAACTCTCTCTTTACAGTAGATGGCTGTGGGCGTGACTAGCACATTGCACATAGCATGTTATTTATTGCAGTTTATGTTCGTTTGAGCTGTTAACGTGTGTTATGGAAGCATCGTTCTGTTGTCGGTGTACAGAATAGTCAGAAATTAATTGACAACGGCAGTGACCCTCCCTTGAAATACCTTTTAACTAACAGTGTGGTCTTTCAACCTTCAACAGTAACAACATTAGCTATTGTCAGTTTGTATTTACACAAATAAATGTATCAAACAAACCATATGTATATATCTATAAGTAGCCTACCTTGTAAATATAGTTTGTTTGATAAATTTGATTACGTAATAAAAGACTGTCTGTCTTTTCATCTTGTGTAAGTTTATGTTATCGAATAATACACAAATAAAGCAAACAAACCATCAAATACGGCACTGCACTACTCACTGTGGACTGTGTGGAAGGTGTAAGCATCTTCTTTGTTTGTGGCCTCTGGCCGGCAGATAACCTGCAACATGGAGCTCTCTGACTGGGAGGTCTGGGAGGGCAGGGAATCGTAGTCTGGGTCCTTCTCCCTGTCTGTCTGGGGACTGGGATTGTGACACACAGACAGAAACCTAATCCAAGGCCACAGGAATTGGAAGCTGCTGTGTCTTAAAGCAGGGGTCTCAAAGTCTAATTTCCCATGGACTACCAACCATTTTATGATAAGAGGATAAAGGTGCATGAAAAACATTATTACATTTTGCAGTAATATGAACGATATTGGACTTCATAGGATGATATTTCTTTCAAATTTGCCAAGCTAATGATTTGCTTTTTATAATTTTGCCTGAGCCTAATGATAAACACATAAACTTTACATGAAAACAAGCCTTTCTTATCTTACAACAGCACTTTATATTATTGTATTACTGTAAGGACTTTATTGTTATTTATTATTAATATCATAAAGCCTAAATACAGTACAGGCTTTATTAATCATTTCTGTGAATTGAGTGATATTAATTATTGATATATGTTCAACAATTGACAAATTAACTAATTGTAAATTTGCTTTGGCTGCTAAATACTGTACATGTAAATGGTTAATTTAATTCATTTTCATTTTGTTGTTGGTTTCAGCATATAAAGTGCCTGTGTGTGTGCTTGTGTGTGTGCGCGTGCGCGCGTGCGTGCGTGGTGTGTGCGTGTGTTTTCATGAGAGGTGAGTGTATGCATCTGTGTGTGCACGTGAGCATGTGAGGCAAGTGTGTGTATGTGTGTGTGTGTACAGTATGTATGTGTGTGTACTGTGAGTGCATGTGTGCGTGCATGTGAGTGCATTTGTTTGTGTGTGTGTGCGTGTGTGTGTGTGTGTGTGTGTGTGTGTGTGCATGTGTGTACCTGTCAGGAGAGACTATGGGAATCCGCATTGGCATCGCTGTCTGCAGTGTGTTCGTAGGGAGACTGTTGGGGGGTGTGGGTCTCCCCCTCACCCTGCCCACAGCCTGTGGCTCAGGGAGCACCTCCTCCTGCTTGGGGGCCTCCCCCAGATCCTCTGGGAGCAGAACCGGTTATTGAACATTATACGAGAGTTAGTTCCGACCAAGTGATCTGATTGGACGAGAGGCATTCCATGAGTGCCAATATTTCAGTCTAACGCACTGGGACTTTTAACTGTGCATGTATCACTCCACTTTACCAGTGTTATCCTAATAACAGCTGCTAATTCAAAAAACAACACACTTCTGATAAGTTGTTCGAGTGACTCAACAGATTTTACTTAACTGGCTACGTGATGAATGGAAACAGGCAAATGTAGATGAAATGTGAAAATGTATGTAACAAGCTAGCTGTTTATGTTTTGCTTGGTAACAGCCCAGCCACGTAGTTGCCGACACAGAACCAGAGACTGTTGATAGAAGTTTAGAAGTATAGTTGCGGGACTATTTGTGTTGGTGGAGCCAAATTAATCATTAAAATAAACAAACAAACTAATTATTTTCTGTTACTATTATTTACAAATGAAATGCACGTGTTGAAGTGTTGTATAAAAGCAATAACACACTTGAGGTCTGTGATTATCTTCGGCCTCGTACCTACGACCGACACATAGCCGTGTGGATATTCAGTCTAACGCACTCCATCTCGTGTGTTATTGCTTGACCAGAACAATGTCAATACTGATAATGTGATCTTGGAGCAGACATTCATATTTCATACATATAAACAAACATCAATAAATGATCATGTTTGCACAAACTAACTTTTCTCCCAGGAGAAGAGCGTGTATGTGCGTGCGTGCAGGCGTGCGTGTGTGCGTGTGTGCGTGCGCGCCCATAGTTGAGCGTGTGTTTACACATTTGTAAATGTTTCACCTAACACGGGCTCCAAACATCATTTAGACTCCACCGATGAATCTGAATTAGTCACCTTGTCGTTTGCCTTCCACTTCCTCTCTGTGTTCTGGCCGCTCCTCTTCCTGTGCGCTAGCCCCGCCCCCTCTGATGCCGAGGGAGCCCAGCAGGGACACAAACTCCAGAAAGCTGGACTCGTTGGGCGTCTGGCCCTCTTTGGCTTCCAGGTCAGACTTGGAGGTTGTCAAGGTGCTCTGGTGGACAACAGGGACAGAGACCAGCTGATACCGTGTGCAAGATAGATAGATAGATAGATAGATAGATAGATAGATAGATAGATAGGTAGATAGATAGAACAGAACATATAATTTGATATCTAAACCTGTAAAAAAGAAAATAGATGACCGGTAGCTGGATTGGGTGCACAGATGGATGACAGAAGGAACAATCAAACAAACGGGTTGATGTGTGAATTGGCGCTTTATTGGTGGCTATAAACAGAATAAAAGACTAATATCTTGCCTGATGAAACAGAGCTCACGGTTACAAACACAGGACAAAGTGAGAGCCAACATACTGTGTTGTGAAGCCGCTGAGCCAGCAACACGGCATCCTTTCCGCTGTCTATGCTGAGCCCCCGGATGTGGGCCCTGCCCCCTGGCCCGTAGCGGCCGGGTGCCGGCGGAGGCAGCCGCAGGAAGCCGTCCGCGTCCACATTGATGTCTGCCGCATCCGAGTCGTCGGGGTGCGAGTGGACGTCGATGCCCGACGAGCTGTTGTCATGGGTCAGCTGCGGGCTAGGTGAGGTGTCGGTGGTCAGCTGCGAGCTCCGGTGTTCCTGATACTGGTATCTGTGTTCCAAGGTGGTGGACTCAGAACTGGTCGTTTCCCTACACAGGTGTAATTCTTCAATGGGGTTCGGCGTCTGGGCCGGTTGTGGGGTGAGCTCATCCTCTGACCCCGACCCTTCCTCCCAGTCCTCCATCTCCTCGTCCGGGGAGTCGAAGGTGATCACGGGGATCTTGATGTGACACTCCCCTGCCTCCTTCTGAGCCTTCCACAACACATTAGCACCTGTTAGCTACGTGGACTAGTGTTACGCAATAGCAGGGCTTAAATGTAGTACATGATATGTTAAACTGCACCCTTAATTTAACAATAGAACTGAACTGTGATAAGACGCATCAATGCTTAGTATTAATATTGACAAAATTAATTTAAATTAGTTTTTATAAAAATCAGAATCATATGTGTTGAAAATGACTCTATGCGTTTTATCTTATTAAAATCGCCCATGGTCCTTGTTGGCTTCCAACCCTGTCCCTCTTAGCCCCTCCTCTCAGCTCTCCAGCTCCTTGATGTTTTAGCATTTCACACGGTTGTGCAATGGGTGGAGTCAGGCTCTGAGCTGGTGTGAAGCTACACGTTAAATGTATAGTCAGCTATTGCAAGCTAAATGTAAGCATTTTTTCAAATTCAACAAATATCTCCTCGCATTTCGTTAGTTTACCGTTTTCTGTGCGTGTTGAAAAAATAATATGATAGTTATACACAGCCCTGGCTCCCTAAATGGTAATGTAAACAAAGTTGCGAACACTGCTTGTATCAACAAAGCAGTGCTTCACAATTTTCACAATTTCGATGTGTGAGGCACTACCTCACACATGTTTTGATTTGAGCTCGAGTTAGCAAGAATGACCATGCAATTAGTGTAGCAACTATTTTCTATGTAAAGTTCAAGTAGAGTAATGGTGTCCTGAGAAGATAATGAATGATATCCCAGTCCATCGGTGTGTGTTGTAATCTTACAGTAACTTCTCGGTTCTTGGTTTTCATAGTCGGGCTGGCTGCAGGTGCATTATAGTTAGGCACAAGTAACTACAACTAAACTACAACTACACTTCCCATGAGTCCTTGACATCACAAGCGTCGGTGTCATGGTGTTCTGTTTGTGCTTCTGAAAGTGCTTTTACGCTCTTTATTGGTTTCTCATAACATCCAAAGGAGTTACAATGCTGTATCCGAGCCCATCATGGTGCTACTACAGTACTAAGTTAGCAATATAACATTTGTGAACAATGATATCGCTTCAATTATTTTAAAACTGGCAACTTGCTGTCTTAACAACAGGAATGAACATTGTGACGTTCTGTAGAGCATGACAATATCCCTGTAGCCTGGTGTAACGCCACGCTCAATCGTTTCTTCCTACTTTGCATAGACCTCTGGTTAATTCTGAAACTATTGGACAATGCTGAATCAATCGGCATTGCTACAATTGTTTTAATCGCCTCATCTAGCTCTACCACCATTTAGAAACATGCTTGACGTCAACGTCATCTCACTAACCAACACTGATTGGGCCGCCAGCAGGGTGGCTGTGGGAAAGCTAATGCGAACAGGGTTTCAACACTGTAATCTCAGGGAAAAGAAATTGAGCTGAGAGCAATAGTCGGGCAGGCTAATATTCCTGTACTTCTGTAATAGAAAACCAAAGTTCTAGTTTCACTTTGGTCCCGTATAAATGCACATTCCATGCCATCAATTTGAGTTGGCTGCTGTTGTGCAGATTGTATTACATTGTCTGGACACATTTTAGTGGTTGTTATAAATAACCTCTGAGATAATTTTGTTGACACAGGAGATATTCCTGTCTGAGCACACATACGTACTGTAACAAATTACACTACGTTATTTACAACATTACTTTACAATGTGCACAAATTTCACTCTCAAGACACAAGAAAATATATGTCATGTTTTCAAAACTGACTATTTGCATGTTTTGTTGCCCATTTTTGGAAAAACACTTGAGTAGGTACAGTATGTATAGGTGGTGAGTGTCTTGTATTGTTGATCTTGGGTGTAAATAACATATTAATGTAATTATTTTTATTTTTAATTGTTTGTTTATTTATCAGGGACAATACAATAAACATTATAACAGGTTACATGTACACATGGTCATAGTAATCTGGAATAGGTGCTTTGAATGCAGGGTTTATAGCTCAAGATAATTTGCGACCCCTGTCCCCGGTTAGACCGTTATTATGAAAATATAATGATATGCATGAAAAGTAGAGCTGATTTGAGAGGTATGTATTGTCTTATCATCCTAAAGCAGTTTGATTATTGTTGTTTGTGGGTATCCAGTGTTTATGTTAATTACTGGGTTACACTGAAATGTAATACATTTAAACGTGTTTGATAGTAAACGTGGGATAGAGAAGGGCGAGTGTTTGTAGGGCGAAACCTTTGTTGACTGCAACTGTTGAATATGCCTACATACAGTATTTTGTCAGGCTAGCACGGTAAGCGGCAGGTAGCCTAACAAATGTACATTGCGCACTCAAGTAACTGACCAATGCGTGTTACGCAGAACCAGCTGGCATATCTGTTGATGACCCAACAACGTGACACGTGTCCTGCCTGAACTTCCGCTATGCTTTATGTGTGGCAAAATAGCCTACTTGTTCCTGATTGGATGTCGCCCTACTGTATTTAGCCGTGTGCACACCATAGATTGTGGAGCGCTCTGCTCAAAAATCTTTGGCGCACACACACACACAGGTATAGCATTAACTAAAATGGTTATTGTTATTGGTTATTACGTTATTGAAAATAATGTTACCGGTACTTGGTTTGGTGGGTCTCTAAATAGATTAGTTCTCTCTTGGTGGGTCTTGGCACAACATTTAAGGAACTTGGCACTCCATTAAGGAACAGGTGGAGGATAAATCAATCTCCAGGTCTAGGTGAGCTGCGTGTGGTCGCACCTGGGCGTTCTCCAGGAAGCTCTGCTTCAGGCTCTCCTCCAGCTGGGCAGCCGTCTGGGGGTCACAGCTCATGGTGATGATGATCTTCACCGTGTCGTTCTTCTCGTCCAGATGAGCGGACGCCGATGCCGGGCCTGAGTTATCGACCAGAACCACCGCAATCTCATCAGAGCAATAGGCCTCCTCCTCCGGCTCAGCCTGGGAGAGAGATGTAGCAGATTCATTGGTCAGTTACTGTCAATTTTAAAAAGGACAGAAAGAAAGATAGAAAGAAAGAAAGGAGGATAAAAACATGTTACTTTTACCTCTGTATGGTCCACCATGATGGGAGGCTGGGGCGCATCAACCAGGTCTTCCTGGCGGGGGTCTTGGGGGGTCTCCAGCGAGTTATTGTTGGCATCCGAGGGCTCCTTCTCCCCGTCGCTCTCCTCCCCACTCTCCCCCTCGCTGCCGTTGGAGGAAGCCAGCCCCTCGTCAACCGTCCCTTTGTCCCCTGAGTGGCCCCTTTCCCCCGCGCGACCCAATGTCCCGTCTTGCTCCGTTAGCTCTTTGTCCGGCCCCGTCAAGGGGCTCTGGATGTCCGCCTCCTCTCTCACAGTCCTCTCCGCCTCCATTTCCCCAGACCCAGTTGTCGATCCGGGCCTGGATTCGCCACGCCCGGCGGCCCGCGACGTAGGCATCTGCTGGGCCTGCAGCAGTGGGGTGACCAGGTCAGGGTTGGGGCTGGACAGGTCCTCTGGAGAAAGCTCTTGGCTGGGGTGCGATCCTCCCTCTGCGGGCCTCTCCTCCGCCGGGTTTTCGCTCTGCCCTGGAATGGAACGGGGAACGAACTCATGTATTGGTATTTTTTTATAGCGTGAAATAATGTGTAACATTCCAACTAAATGCTTTATGCGTAACTATACCCCTAACATGTGTTTTGAGCTGTAAACGAATGACTGATCTGTCACCAATGCTGGTGTTAATATTTACAAAATTCCCGTTTTTAAACAAATCTGCATTTTATGGTCTGAAAATATAACTACACGTCATATCCGTTACCTGGCTGGTTTTCATTGGTACACTTAGTACGCTCATACGTCCTCAAATTCAAATGTTAACGTTCATGTTACTGGGGGTCCCCCTCTCAGCCCCTCCCCTCCCCTCACTCAGCTCCTTGATACATTTTTCAAAGTTGTAGTGGGTGGAGTCAGGCTCAGAGCTGGGGTGCATTAACACTTTAAAGGTGGAGTCAGGCTCAGAGCTGGGGTGCTGTTACACTTTAAAGGTGGCGTCAGGCTCAGATCTGGGGTGATGTTACACTTTAACGGTGGTGTCAGGCTCAGAGCTGGGTTGCAGTAACGGTTTAAAGGTGGCGTCAGGCTCAGAGCTGGGTTGCAGTAACGGTTTAAAGGTGGAGTCAGGCTCAGAGCTGGGGTGCTGTTACACTTTAACGGTGGCGTCAGGCTCAGAGCTGGGTTGCAGTAATGGTTTAAAGGTGGCGTCAGGCTCAGAGCTGGGGTGCTGTTACACTTTAACGGTGGCGTCAGGCTCAGAGCTGGGGTGATGTTACACTTTAAAGGTGGAGTCAGGCTCAGAGCTGGGGTACAGTTCTGCTCTAAGCACACAATCACAAACTCTCAAACAGTATATTGGTATAATCAAGCATGAGCACACTAATCAATGCACACTGATAATAACAATTGACAGAACGATTACACTTGTTCCACGGCCGCTGACCATGCTATACTCACCAGTGCATGAGGGCATACATTTACGGGAAGAAAGTCAATTGGTTGTGCAAGGAGGACTGTTTTGTAAGAGCTTATCTAGACATATTGACAATGAAGTAGAAGAGGAAATGATGAATATATTGTCTCTCAGGAGCCGTTCTGTAGCCAACATTAGTGAAGATATGAGTTGGCTCTTTTATTTACTGTGTTTGATCCAGGTCTATGTACTGTATTGTTTTTTATTTTGTGTTTTCATATTTATGGATATACATTACTGAAATATTACATTGGTTTTGATGATCATGACCTGACTATGTCATCTATTAATCACATTTAAAAAAAAATAGAACAAGGTTATTATGGGATGTGAAAATACCTAATTCACAGCCACTAAGCACTGTGGAGAAATTAGGTTAAATCAAGCCTTGGAATGAGCCACCAGCCTCAATTCGACAGACGTTACACCCAGATCATAACCAAGGAGATTTCCTTGCTTCACTTATGGAATGGAATTTCTAATGTATAATGAATTTGTGTCTAGCCCTATTATTTGGGATTTGGATTTGCTGCTATAAAGTCTAGAAGTAGTGTGACTATGCTTACTGGGAGTTACTGGTTTCTGGTCAATGAGTTATGATCATGCAAAAGCTGTAACAACTGCCAAACTTGGCCAACCACCAAACTTTTTGTGGTCTCTGCACTTTTCTGATTAAAATGTTTTCTTAACCCTTGGATGCATAAGCCAGGTCAAAGGTTAACCCTTGGATGCATAAGCCAGTTCAAAAGCTATCCACATCAATGCAATATTGTCTTTTTCAGATCAGGATTTTTCTAAGTTGTCTTGGGATGTCTTGATGGTCAAAGCTCAATATTTATACCTGAGTACGATTTTTCTAATACTACCCCATTAGCAAAAAATGGCCCAATAATTTCTGTGCAAATTAATCTATTGCTTTTATAAATTTTGCTAAAATAACATTGTCTCTGAATGTGACAATTACACATTTTGCAAAATACATTAACTATTAAATATATAATTGCTAGAAGCCTATATAAAGTGCTTCATAATTTTCTAACCTAATTCTAGCAGGGTCAAGTTCATCATGCATTTGTATCAAGGATAAGACAAGACTAGACATACATATAATGTGCTTTCTGAGTACTCACCATTTCATTTAATTACCAAAACATAAAGGGATCATTGAAATACCTTCTGTTGTTTTTTCCTCTTCTGGTTTCAGACATTCCTGAATTGAAAACAATAAATGAAATGTGAACAAAACAAAGAGCTGGATACGGTATGTACATAATTAAGTACATAAATACATGTACTTAACTGAGCGGGATTGAGATCTTGTAATTTCTACTAATGATTTGCTATTTAACATCCACTCACCACACCAATGAGTCCCTGGTCAGTTTCAGTCTGTTTCACGGTCACCTGGATCATTGGGCTGGGACGGTTTCGAGCCAGCATCGTCATGGCAACGCTGTCTGGGACAGTGCTGCTTTTCCTGATGGAATAGATGGGAATGAGAAGCAAGATAACCTCATTAAACATGACATTAACTTTATATGAGCCTGTCTCATAAGGAAACAAGTTTTAAACGTTGCATAAATGATCTGATAAATCAAAGGTATTCTTCAGTACTGCAATACATGCATTTGCATAGAAAATACATAACAGTTTTTCGCAGAAATAATATTTAAAATATTTAAAATAATCTAATGTATTTTAGGTCACAGTCAAGACCATTGTTAGCATATCATTATCTTCCGATACAGTACCTGATAATACTAGCATTCAGACAGGAATCTGAGGCATTGCTCTTCTTCTCTGGAGCTTTGCTGAGATCTGAGAGGCTACTGCGGACTATCGCCTCTTCCTGGTCAAACATCAGGTGTAACCGATAGTTGGCCAGCTTGACGATGATGAAGAAGATGGTAATAGATGTGCAGTAGATGCTCAATGCCATTGTGGTGGGAGGCAGGGCCTGCGAAGTAAAGGAAGTCTATTATTTTAAAATGTATGTTTAACTTTTACAAAAATGAAGCGTCATTTTATTTGAAACGGTCCCATATAAGAAAAGAAAAGATTTATATGGACATACAGTAGCCTACAATGTTTATGTATAATATAATGTGTTTACATTAATATTACCCCTTTCTGTGTGTTATACTATAGCCTACATGTTGTGCATGCTTGTTTACTATATGATATAGGCCCGTATAATTTTAACAAGTTTTATGACATAGGCTCCAGCACATACAGTAGGCCTATAAAACAATGTTCCAATTATCGTTAGATTGGGCCTATATAGAGCAAATCTGTATTTTTACTGTGAATTATTGTTCAAAATTCCAAGATTTTTAAACAATATTAGGTAAAGACAAATAAAAAGTATATAGCTATAGTATAACTAATAGAAGAGTTGGCTAAACAATATATTTTAAATCTATTACAATAAACAATACTTAAATATATAAAACCTTTAATGTATTCATAATCTAGTCATGATTCCAGTTTCACATCAGTATTATGATGTGCCATGAAAGCTGACATTTCAGAATATTTTCTCCCCTCTCACCTTGACTATATTGTCACACCTGACATGCTATTTGGGAATTAGCTGCTAAAACATATCAAAGAGCTACAACCATCTTATTTTCAGTTCACTAGTGGATGACAGTGAATATTTTACACCCTCACTCACTTGAACTGATCTGATCCCGCAAGATGAACATCAAATATATGGGAGATGACTGTCTCCCGAACCTTTAGAAAACCTTGTTTTATTGTTGACCTATACTTTACTTACAGACTAAATGATGATAAAGGGGGATGGGGTATCACATATATTAAGATCAGAAGGCTTCACCTAAACTGTATTAAATGGGGTTAGTTAGTGTGCCAAATGCCAATATCATACTGAAATAATGTTATCCGTTTGTGTTAGTGCAGTATACTGTAAAGCCATGTACCATAGAACTTAACTATACTTACACGCGTGTGTGTGCGCGTGTGTGCGTGTGTGTGTGAGTGCGTGTGTGCGGGCGCGCTCGCGCGCGCTCGCGCGAGGTGGGTGTGGGGTCAAATCGTATGTCTGTTCCCCGGTGGCGTGTGCACTTTGCAGGCCAAAAAGTCCCACCCTCCAGCTTCATGATGACTGTCAAAATAGTGACATAAGGGTGGCAGTCACTGTGTTTGACACTCAGGTCATTCCCTGTAAGACCTCATTCCGCAGCCGTCATTGGCTTTATAGCATATGATGGGATGCCCGCTGCCGTTGGCCATATAGTCTGCTCTTCTGCCGTCACGTCCAGGAGGAGCAGCCATGCGTTTCGTCGTTGCATGGCATGCGGGGAAATACTGCGACATGGCTTTTCTTTACCTGCTTTGTCAAAGCACCGAATGGGGCATGACTGGACAATCGCACAAGCTTTTTTTGTCCCGAGAAGGAATTCGTTTTTTAACTGCAACGATGGCTGTAAATTAGCCCCCCAAGCCCCATCCCCTATATACGCGGCCTTGAACAACGTGTTCTTAGTTTATATATTCTACTCACCAAATGCAGAGAGAGAGGCAGCATCAGTAGGAAAATCCACAGATAGAGGTGGCATGAGTTATTGAATTTATTCTGGTCTGGGTCGTGGTACCAGCCCCCGGTTAACGATGCCCATACCCCTTGGCGCAGGGTCTGCACAACCTGCGAGCCCATCTCTCGTCTTTGCTCCTCCTGCTCGCTTCTCAGCTCAGCTGCGATGTATGCGGCTGCTGCTAGGCTACAATGAAAACGGTGTCCTTGCGCATATCATATCACCGTCGCTACGCCTCCATGTTGGGGCGAATTAAACACCGACAAAAACGCTCTTTCTCATTCTTAAGACACTCCCAGTATCCTCCTCTCGCATTCCTTCCATTCCAATGTCAAGTCGTCCATCGCAAACCACAGTGCCCATCTTATCCACATCTCCCTACCATCGCTCTCTCCTGATGTCTGTACAGATGCGCAGCGTTTATGACCACACCCCCTCCCCTCTCTTCCCTCGCTAGACTCACTCTCCCTTTCCCCCTCCGCACTTCTCTCCCTCTCACAACATCCAATGCTATTAGGCCTACGCGCACAAGCGCGCGTCGGCAGGCAAAAAACAGATTTACATTATGTTTTGATATTTACAGACTGGCAGTGGCAATTACCATTTATGCATTGTGTCGCATATTGTATCAGACCAACATATGCCTACGCGGGTAGTAGTGTTTTGGGCTATTAGGTTTATATAACTGAATCAGCGAGGGGGGCGAGGAGGAGTGCAATTATTGTTTGTAGGCTACGTGTATTGTGTGTTTCAGTACACAGGAGTATGGCTACTATTCCCATAATTTCCCTGAATCGTCACACATTCCAACGGTGGCTCCTCCTGCCCACAATGCTATTGATGTCACGTGAGGCGGAGGTTACCAATCCACGGCCACCTCCGCCGGAGCGAAAGAGTCCTCCTGGGACCTAATTTCGAGTCTCCCTGGTCTTCCTCCGCTGCTGGGTCCGAGAAGCCTACCAGAGACGATGGCGTCGCAAAGGGATTGTTTTTATTACACGTAAACTCATTTTCCGTGGGTTATTGTTTTTGTTTTAAGTTTGTAAATCCAACATATTGTTGTGCTTTTAATTATCCATCGTACGTCTTTTTTTTAGACGGGGAGGAGTGATTCCTCTGAGAATAAACGACCCTAAGTTGCGGACCAACTTTTTAAGGGTATAGCCTACCGGTACTAGTCAAGGGAACTGACCTATGCTAAGCTAGCATGTCTGATTGTCTGTTAGCTAAAACTCTGGAATGCGATAAAACTATATAGAAAGGTCCACCGCCGAGATATTGCACGGCATTTCTCTGAATTGTCCGATAGAACACGAATTATTGGTGGGGTTTATGGGAAGTGCCGCTGCATCTAAACAGTACTGTGCGTGCATGGACGCTGCAGGTGCACCTCTCGTGGCACCTGCGAAACTTGTAGTCACTTTATAGCAAACCAGAGCTAATCCCGTGGCTAACGTTAGCATGGACAATTGAAGTTAACCGGACTAGAGCGAGGTGCTTTATTTTATATCTTTTGTTTTCTTGATATGTGTGAAAACACTGGTAAAATTCACGCTGGTATGTTATTCACAGTCAATGCGGGTAGGCGGGGATATTGGCTTGCCAATGTATCGGTCAAACTTGGCCAGCACCTTGCTAGCTAGTCATTGACCCACAAATACACATTTGCTGGAGTGGCGACGTGGATACCCGCGACACGCTCTTCCCCTCCTCCCAGGACTTTGGAACTCGATCTCGGCGTGTGTGGCGCCGAGTGACCGGACCTTGTTATGCTCAGTTGGAATTTATACAATGAGTATTTTTCTGATGGGCTTTTAAGGTTTTAAGTTGGTTATAAGAGACCTGCAGCCTATGGTGCGGCTACGGCCACCGAGAAATGGATGTCTCGGCCGCTTTCCCAAACGGTGCTGGGTGGCCGGTTGGCGGTGGCACAGAAGAGCTTGCGTGGACAGACTCGCCCACACAGCGGGCGTGGGCGCACTCTGCCCCGCTGTGTCAGACCCGTTCCCTGTGGACAGCCGCCTATGACTATGAGGCGAGCGGGGAGGACGAGCTCAGCCTCCGGCGAGGAGATGTGGTGGAGGTTCTTTCGAAGGATGCCGCAATCTCGGGGGACGAGGGGTGGTGGACGGGTAAAATCAACCACCGGGTCGGGATTTTCCCCTCCAACTATGTCACATACCAGCCTGCTATCTACCGTTTGCCCGCTACAGGTGGCGCAGCAGGAGTTATCGAGCGAGTCCCAAACTCACCAGTCCAAATCGCTTTCAGCGAACTCGTGCTGGAGGAGATAATAGGAGTGGGTGGATTCGGTAAAGTTTACCGGGGGACATGGAAAGACCAAGAATTCGCCGTGAAGGCTGCTCGACAAGACCCGGACGAGGACATTACCGCCACCGCAGACAGTGTTAAACAAGAAGCGAAACTTTTTTCCATGCTGCAACATCTAAACATTATCAAACTAGAGGGAGTGTGTTTGGATGAGCCCAATCTGTGCCTAGTCATGGAATATGCCCGCGGAGGAACCCTGAACCGGGCTTTGACTGGAAGGCGGATCCCCCCGCACATTCTGGTAAACTGGGCCGTTCAGATCGCCCGTGGGATGCACTACTTGCACGAGGAGGCCGTGGTACCCATTATCCACCGCGACCTGAAGTCTAGCAACAGTAAGCAAAATGACGAATGGGATCTGTGTGAACGAGAGAGTGAGTGAGACTAGAATATATTTTATAAAAGTCAGCATCATGCACCTGTCAGTCAGTGTTGTAGGAATAGAGGATGCACAGCAACAATCCACAACAACGTGTCTAGAGAATACCGTACTACAATTCCTTGTTTGGGTGAATGCCTTTCTGTTTTAAGAATTGATCATATGCAAGTGGTCATCTTTTATTTCAGGACAATCTATAGGAACTCATGAGCTTTTCCCCTTGAATGTCAGAGAGAGAGAGAGAGAGGGGGGGGGGGGGGGGATACAGTAGCATAAATGGAA
>JAODUH010000001.1:3628118-3642706 GCA_027564835.1 Typhlichthys subterraneus | reverse complement strand
GTAGAAATACTATATATATAAATCCTTCAGTTCTATACATTACACGTGCTTATGACATGAATCACTGATTTATTTTTATTAAAATAGTTGGGGGTCAGTACAGATATACAGTATAGGTGTGTTTATCACAATTCACAAACCATTTCCACAAAGCCTTAGTGATGAAAAGTGATGTTTGTAATGGTGGTGCTCAGGTTTAGTGTTAGCACATCATGTAGTTATTTTGCCTTCTGTCTCTCCATAAAATAGAATATATGCATATATATTTATATGCATATTTACAGTATATAAGCATTTAATACAAAATAACAAAACAACCAAATCATAAGAGTGAATTTGTTTCCTCCATTTTGTCTATAAAGATTTCGATGTTTAACTGTAAAATGTATATTTTGATTTATTATTTCTTATGTTACCAGCTGGGAGTGGAACTGAACACACCACAATGATGTCCAACCCCTTCTCTGTTTTTGGTAGATCCTACATATTTAAGATGCAGTCATATGGGCCCTGTTTTCTCCTCACTAATATACAGTATGGGTTATATATTTTTGCTCTGCCTCCAAATTAATCTGAGTTATCATTGAAGAGGACTCATTGCTGTGTTTTACATGTGAAAGACCTTCTGCAATCTTCATCCAATCAGTAAAGGATAGAAATCTTGAAGATCCATAATTGCATTTCTCATTATTCTGCCAAAGGAAGATGAATGCTTCGTAGGCAAGGCTGCGGTGACACCATGTTCTAGGTGTTTTGAATCAGCACGTGGGGCAGAGAATGTCTACATAACTTTCAATCACTCATGGAAATCACTTTCTTCGTCACATTCACCAATCACTGATGGCAGCAACAGCACCACAAATAGGCATTCGCTTCTGTTTCTATATGGATTCAAAAGGAGGAACTTAACTAGGCTATACCAACATATTTCAGTGACCACACTGACCATGACTGAAGTTCATTAGGCATGGAGGAGCAGAGGTCTGATTGGTGTTTTGTGAGCGATAAAACATGCATACAATCTTATCAGGTTATCACATCTCCAGCCAATCATACTGTACTCTCACCGGGTAACTAAATAGGAAAGCCAGCGTAGCATGAAGTGGCAAATTAAATAGCTTGTAATTATGGTGGATTAATTTGCCTTGGTAATGACTGAATCCCTGAATAACATCAAATTAGCCAAATCCAATTTTAAATCATGCACTTAGGTGTATTGACATAGCTGCAAGTTTATGTTTACACTTTTAGTAACCTGTTTTGACTAAAATATAAGTATTGCGGTATTCCAGTCTGTCTCAGCTGGTATTCATGTCCATATTTTTGTGTTTACCCCTGATTGTCTTATTTTCCCATGTGTCTGTCCCACATCACATGTATTCAAACTAATGTACTCCTAAGAGTTAGCAGTTACGCTTTTGTTTAGCATTTCTGCATTTCGCTTAACTCTTGCCTGTACCTTATTGTGTTTTGGACTATTCTTGAGTTGTCGTGTCTTTTAGGGTGCCAATACCTCTGTGCTAACCTGACACACCAGTTGGTTACTTGGGAGCCGTCCATTGAAAATAAAGGGCAGGTGCTTTCAAAAAAATACTTGGCAGGTGATTGGCTGAACCTGCTAACCATGCAGAGCCAGTTCAACTATCACAGTAGGAAGAAGAGTGAAAATATATTTTCCATTGAGAAAAGCCATTTCTGTTGCCCTTTACTTTTTGAAACATTCTAACGAAACTGATGCTACTGCTGCCCTACACGCTAACCTCTTTAGGAACCGCCATAGTGGTTTTTGAGACTCGCATTCGCTGCCTGTCCACCTTAACCACGCCCGTAGCTAACAATACGATGCTGATTGGTCACACCAAAGATCTCAAGCTCACCAGATTGATTCTTGCCTTACAACACAAGCATACAGTATGACATACTTTCAACACAAGCATACAGTATGACATACAACACAAGCATACAGTATATGGCATACTTACAACACAAGAATACAGTATGACATACAACACAAGCATACAGTATGACATACTTACAACACAAGCATACAGTATATGGCATACTTACAACACAAGCATACATTATGGCATACTTACAACACAAGCATACAGTATGGCATACTTACAACACAAGCATATAATACGGCATCCAAGCTTCATGGACTGTTAAGGAAGACTTTCCTTCAGCTTAAAGGTCTATGTTTGAGCCCTGGTGACCACCACAATAATCACATAATTTGTCGGAGCTCCCCAGCACGGATGGAGACGATCAGTTGTACTGTATGTGCATGAAGTCTCCTGTGACATGCAGTTTAGGCTATTCAAAGACCAAGCTGTTAGTGAGAGTGTGAATGGTGCTGTCACAGTTCAATATGTTTGCTTCCAGGTATGGAATGATTACAAGTTGCGATGGGCACCGATAGACTTTGATGGAATTGAGTTCATCAGAGTTCCATCCAACAAGATCTGGAGACCGGACATCGTGCTTTACAACAAGTAAGTCTGGGCTGTTTGCCTTCTGTCAGAATCATAGTCAGCATTCTCATTAAACTATGATTAATATTAGTTTCTTTAGGAACATTACCTTGAGCTACATAATGGTTGTTATACAGATTGTAGTTATTACCGTAATTTCCCGGCTAAATATTCTATCCGAACTAGGAAGCTGCAAAACACATATAACTTGACTCATGTTGACTTATCTCCTGCAAGCACAGAAATATATTAACACTGTTTATTTAGCCATGCTGTTTGTTGGCGAATTGGCTTGTTAATAACACGATTAGCAATTGTAACCTACCATAATTTACGTAGCTTAGCTAGTGCGTATCGGTAGACTATATTGAAGTGGTTGTGTCCGACCTTTTCTTATTACCTTCTTTTTTTTCACGTAAAAATGCCTCCAACCCGATGACACAAGATTGAATAAACTGCGGTTAATACACAGGTGCGGTTAATAGTCAGGAAATTACGTTATATTGGTGTGTGTGTGTGTATATGTATGTATGTATGTATGTTTTTATATGAATATTATATATGTGTGTGTATCTATATGTATGTGTGTATGTGTATATATGTGTGTGTATATACAGTATATATATGTGTGTGTGTGTATCTATATGTATGTGTTTATGTGTATATATGTGTGTGTGTATATATATATATGTGTGTATATATATATATATATATATGTGTGTGTGTGTGTGTGTGTATGTACATGTGTGTGTGTCTGTGTATATACTGTATATATATTGGTTGAGAGTTAGTAGATCTTTATTATTAGTAGACTACAATCGTCCATGGACCATTTTCAAAGGTAGAATTTATTTTCATTTAAACACATTATTGTATTCTGTTTGACTTAAAATAGTGGTTCGTAACGAATTTCAATGACAATCGTGTGTGTTTTGTATTTCACAATCAAGATCAAATTGTTTTTTTCATTGTATACTATCATCTAGACTTAATACTCTTCTTTCCTTCTTTCATGACCATGGCTTTTTAATGGGTTATCCTCTCTTTTATCTTCTCCTTGCCCTGATATCTGTTCCTCTCTTTATCCACTATTCCCATCCCATGCATGTGCCTCTGTTAATATTCTCCTCATGTCTTCACTATTCCATATCGTCCCTTCAACGTTCATAAAAATATGCCTGTGTGCTCCAACATGAATGTACACACGCACATGCCCACACACAATACGTGACACAGTGCTGTAGGTGATTTCCTGGTGGAGGATAAGACCAAGGCACTGCTGAAGTTTGACGGCACAATCACCTGGGTTCCTCCTGCCATCTTCAAGTCCTCCTGCCCAATGGACATCACTTATTTCCCCTTTGACTATCAGAACTGCTCCATGAAGTTTGGCTCCTGGACATATGACAAGGCTAAAATCGACCTTGTGCTTATCGGATCCAAGGTTAGTGATATCACTAACCTTTTATTAAAAGTATCTGGTGATAAAATACTGCAGTTTCCCGACTATTAACCGCATGTCAGTATTTTATGTAATTTTTTAAAATAAACTTGTCTATTAACCACACCCGTTTATAAACTATGTAAGAAAATGCACAATTTACATGCATATCATATTCACCATATGTTGTCTTAATTCATAAATAAAGTAAAGACTATAGGTTTATTAAGAGACTGTTAATACATCTATCTTTTGGTTAATCTACATGGTTTGTTTACTGTTCTGTTCTCATGGTTAGCCTTCCTTAAAACCAGACACATCGCTTCTGTGACTGCAGTATATTTGCCTTTCACAGATGTGGGCAGGACGGAGAGCGGGAGGCCAATTCCCATGCAAATAGCCCTCTACCATGTCAGATTGTCCTACTACCATAGCAAAAAATTATAGTTTTGGATGTATAAGTAATATCGCCAGATTACCTTACAAATAATAATAAAAATAGCCCAATGAGAGAAAAAATATAGAACCCTGTGTATAGGCCGCACCCGAGTATTAGCCGCAGAGCTGCCGACAGTTTGCCAAATCATTGTATTAACCGCGGATAATAGCCGGGAAATTACGGTAGCATAGCTCCTATTTCTTTATCACCAGACACTTTTAATAAACTGATACAAATAATAATAAGAATAACTACACACTATAGAAGATCACTTATTTACGTACGTACTCGTTTGACCTTTTTCTTTTCTTTTTCATGAGGAATAGTGTCAGAGACAAGCCAAAAGTGTTCCTTCATAACTATGCACCAATCTTATGAGGGGAGAGAACTTTTACTTTTTAAATATTTGTTTTGGTTAGAAAATCAATGATGTGTTTCAGGGAATCACTTATCATTGGCTAAAAAGTAAAATCCCTCTTAACCCAGCCTGAAGTAATGGTCTCATTTTCCAACCCCAGGTAAACCTCAAAGACTTCTGGGAGAGCGGGGAGTGGGAGATCATCGACGCTCCGGGCTACAAGCACGACATCAAGTACAACTGCTGCGAGGAGATCTACCCGGACATCACCTACTCCTTCTACATCCGCCGGCTGCCCCTCTTCTACACCATCAACCTCATCATCCCCTGCCTCCTCATCTCCTTCCTCACCGTGCTGGTCTTCTACCTGCCGTCCGACTGCGGCGAGAAGGTCACGCTGTGCATCTCCGTGCTGCTCTCCCTCACCGTCTTCCTGCTGGTGATCACCGAGACCATCCCGTCCACGTCCCTCGTCATCCCGCTGATCGGCGAGTACCTGCTCTTCACCATGATCTTCGTCACGCTCAGCATCGTCATCACGGTGTTCGTGCTCAACGTGCACTACCGCACGCCCATGACCCACACCATGCCGGACTGGGTGCGGGCCGTGTTCCTGGAGGTGCTGCCCCGGGCGCTGCTGATGAGGAGGCCCGTCAACCAGGGCTGCTCCTCCTCCTCCTCTGGAAGCGTCGCCGGTGGAGCCTCCCCGTCAGCGGCAGGAGGTACAGGAGAAAGTGGAGGAGGAGGAGGATCTGGTGGAGGTGTAGGAGGACTTGGGAGCACTGTGGTAGCTAGTAGCAAGAAGCACAGCCTTGGAGGAGGAATAGCAGGTGGTGGTGAAGCACTAGTGGTCGTGGGAGGCGCAGGTGTAGGGGGTATCGCTGGGGGTGTGACGCTGGATGGCCCCGCTGTTAGAGGAGGAGGAGGTTCCTCCACAGCGGGAGGCTCCATGAACTGCGTGGTGCACGGGGAGGCACCCAGGGAGATAAAACGCAACGTGAACAGGAGGTACCCATACAGAGGCAAGGAGGTGCCCATCCCTGTGCCCCCGCCGGTGGGGCCACCTCATCGCCAGGCCTGCGTGAGCCAGGGTCCCGTCGAGTCCGAGCTGTCTAAGATGCCCAGGGCCCTGAGTGCCACGCCACCGCCGGTCAGCGCGGAGCTGGCGTTCTCAGTGGTGTCGCCAGAGATGAAACAGGCCATCGAGAGCGTCAAGTACATCGCTGAGAACATGAGGACTCGGAATAAAGCCAAAGAGGTATGGAATGGTAGCATAGCACGTAGCATAGTGTATCACAGCAAAGAATAGCATGACATAACATCAGATAGCATATCATAGCATAGCGTAGTTTATTGTAGCATAGCATAGCATAATGTAGCATAGTGTAGCCTAACATAGCCTAGCGTGACATAGCATAAGGTATCATAGCATAGCGTAGCATATTGTAGAACAACGTAGCATGTGATAGCATAACATACAATAGAATAGCGTAGCATAACATAGTGTAGCATAGCATAGTGTAATGTAGATCCCTAGATTGTACCGCACAGGTCAAATCTATTTTACCCGTGAATGAACAAATCTACATATCCTAGCATAGCACAGGTGGCAAAATGCTATGCTAGGATATGTAGATTTGTTCATGCACGGGTAAAATAGATTTCTTGTCACGGTGGTTAGGTGTCATTACTGCTTTGTCTTCAGGATTAGTGTGCACCTGGTTGATATCTAAAAGAGCATTAAAAACCATGTTCATGCACTCTACTGTATAATTAGGATGTAAAGCTTCTTGTTTGTGTAACAGATGCAGCATTTAGGGTAAGCCTCCTGTATGCTCTCTGGGTTGGCCTGGTACTGTATGTTTGTTGTGCGTACCATCTTTTATTAGTAAGACCCGAATCGAATCTTTTAATGATGCAAAAGGAATTGCCACATTTCCTCCCTGAAGCAGACCATAGTGGTATTGTTAACAGCCTTGGTCCAATAGCCCACAGTTGACCGCTTGGCAAACACACATGCGCGCGCACACGCACACACACATTGACTTAATAAACATAGCCTTGGCAATGTTTGCTGATGCACACACAGTAGGTCACAGTAGATAAGTGATTAAGACGTAAACTGAACACAATAAAATAGCACTTTTACTCCCATTTTCCACAATACATTTATTTATTTCAAATTATGTTAATAATTTGATATTTTGTTATTAATATTATGTATTGTTACATGTTAGCAAACACTTCACCTCTGCCAAGATAATCCATTCACCTCACAGGTATTTGCACATCAAAGTTGATTAAACGGCATGAGCATTGCACATGTGTACATTGGACAGGTCACAATACAAGGCTGCTCTATCAACATTTTTATTTTGAAAAACTGACATTATGGTGGCTTGGACATTCCTGAAATAAGCATGCAAACTGAACACTAGATCAAACATTGTGTTGCTTTTTGTTCAGTATAGATGGAGAGAAGACGGGGAAAGACGTGAAAGCTAAAAAATACTATAATTTCAAGATCACAATGCCTCAACCGCCACACACACACACACACACATTGTCCTATGGCAGGGCTATTCAACTCCGGTCCTGCATGTTTTAGATCTCTCCCTGCTCCAACACTCCTGATTCAAATGAACTGGTCGTTATCAAGCTCCTAATAACCTTGAATCAGGTGTGTTGGAGCAGGGAGAGATCTAAAACATGCAGGGTGCGACCCTCCGGGACCGAAGTTGAATAGCCCTGTCCTATGGGCTTAAAGCTTTAAAGCTTCCCATTGATCAGTAATAAAAGTAATGGCTGCCATCGATGCTAAAGAATTATGTCTTTCTCAGATGCCATCAACTTGAGAATGATACAACATGTACTGTAGGCTTTAACAGAAAGGATGGGTTTGTTTTTTTATTTCTTTAACTTAAATCCTTCCTCCTAATTTTCTGTCCTTTCCTTCAGGTGGAGGATGACTGGAAGTACGTTGCCATGGTGATTGACAGGATCTTCCTGTGGGTGTTTGTAACGGTGTGTGTTCTGGGAACCGTGGGACTGTTCCTTCAACCGCTTATCAGCTTCTTCAAATGAGATGATCTCTATAATAGGCTTTTTTCATACGCCATATTCTTAGCCTGAGGCTAATAGCTAAACCTGGGTTAACCTAGCTAGCCTCTTATGGTAACAAAGGGTTAACCCAGGGTTAGGTTAATCCAGGGTTAAAGGCAGGGTGAGTCAATCTAACGTCAAACTCAAATCAAAACAATATCCCTCTACAGTGCCGCCTCACACTTTGAGGGCTGTACTCTTGTAGTTTGTTGTTGTGACCGGTATTTTTGTGTTCCTATTTACGGAGCCAGCTGTGTAAAAGTATTGGATAATTTTTTTAACACGCACAGAGAACGAAAATACTGCAAAATGCCAGGAGATGTTTAATGAATTTGACAAAATATTTATTATTTTATTATTAGCTTGCAATAGCTGACCATTAACCTAAAACCAGGGAAAATACGATTCACTCTGCACTTCTACTAGCTCTGGATTAATCATGCTGGCATGTTCAAAATTACAAAAATGTGACGAAAAGTCTAGAAAAATAAAATAGATGATTACTTCTAGGACTACATTCAAGATTAAAAGTGAAGTTTCCAGAAGAAACATGCATAACACAATAATTTGTTCTCTTATTAACCTTTCATTACTGTCAGCAATAATTTAAAAAGTAATCTACCCAGCCCTGTCTGCACGTATAGCCGACAGATAGCCCACCACTGCTGACAGACTTAATTCTACTCTCAAATGGTAAATGGTAAATGGACTGCATTTATAGCACTTTTCTAACCTTCCGGCCTCTCAAAGTGCTGTGCAGGATTGCATCACATTTACACACCGATAGTGCTTGGTGCTTGTGTTTCCCTCGCACCGTGTCCCCAGTAGGACGTCCTCCATGCGTTTCCCTCGCTCCGTGTCCCCAGTAGGACGTCCTCCATGTGTTTCCCTCGCTCCGTGTCCCCAGTAGGACGTCCCCCATGTGTTTCCCTCGCTCTGTGTCCCCAGTAGGACGTCCCCCATGTGTTTCCCTTGCTCCATGTCTTGTTGGCTTGTTGATTAATCGTTCTGTCAACATTAATTATGCAATACACTTTTGAACCTAATAGTATCAATATACAGTAGTACCTTTAACAACCTCTTTGTATTTATATTCTTATAAATTATATGTTGAACTTTTGAGGAAACTATTTTTAAAATATCTTGATGATATATATTGACGTTGGTCTGTCCTCGTCATAATATGTGTTACTTAAAATATAAAATAATAATGTCACCCATGCTATCAGATGTGTTCATCACTTCCATCTGTTTACACACATTTATACTGTGCATGTAGTATTATGGTTGTGTAGGAGGACATTGATCTTTTGTACAAGCAGATTGTTTTTGCTTAAATATAATGGTTAATAATGACTACGATTATCCATCCGACATCACAACTTTAATTCAGGCAAATGTACTTTAATGTATAGAAAATACACTTGCACACAATGCTTTAAACTGCACGATTAAACTTCACAATGAACACATTGTCTGCTGGTTTTCCATTCGAGTATGAATCAAAAGGACATATCTATACCTTTTAACAATATAATCATATAATGACATATGATTATACATGAAAACACAGTCATAGACCACATTTGGTATTATACCAGGGTTGGAAAGTAAATTATTACAAAAAAACAGTAACTGTAAGTTACCAGCTAAAATAGCAGAATCAGATTACAGGTATTTTTAAAAATGTAGGTGATTACTTCTAGGACTACTTTCAAATTTAACAGGGATGTTTACAATATAAAATGCATAAACAATCAATGTTCTCATATTCCTGCATCCTACTTTTTATCTGATCCACTGAGCAGTGGTCACAAAATATAAATATTTTGGCAAGCCAACAGAGTATATTGTTTTGGATGACATTTCAAAGAACACTATTTAGGCATGAAGTAATTTTAAAAGTAATGAAAAGGAATCTGATTATGTATTACTAAATTTAGATAATCCAAAAATTACATTACTGATTATAGTTTTAGTCTGGTAACTAGTAACTGTAGCTGGCCTGGATGACATATTTAGATTTTTCCAAAGGGTCTTATGAGTTCACTGACGTATTACGCAACATGTAAGGGTCTGACATAATGCTCAAGGATATTTACTGTAATGAATAGTAATTCATAGGTTTTTCTGAAGAGTCTACTGATCAAGTCAGCATAGGCTACAGGAAGTTGCCCTTAGAGCGCGACTTTATAAGAGTAGTCGTGATCAAGCTAAAAATAACGCCGTAACACTAGAATAGATTCATGTCAGTCATTTTTATGGGTGTCTCATCGACATTGCACTCAGAGGTATAGTCCTAATACACCCATACTGTACACAGACTATCCTTCCCCAGTGGAGAAGGACAACTGTCCTGTCCTGTTGTAGTATGTATGTGCGTGTGTGTGTGCACGTGCGCTTGTTTAAATATAGACATCCCACAGGGATTATGATGAATTAGATTATGACTAATGCCAGACAACGGTGTTTATCACCTCCATTATATAAAAGTACACTACAGTCATCAATGAACTGTTGCTTAGAATACAGTATACAGTCGATACAGAGCAAGGCGAAGGGCTGTACATATTAATATATGAAGGGTAAAAGCAAGGCATGAGCGCATAAAGAAAACAGGTAAGCAATACAGAAAATATCTATGCAAAATCAACTCAAACACACTTACTTATCCTACTAAACAACTTGTTATAAAGTCCTGGTGTGTACTGTATCATGTACTGTGGAATGGATCTATTTTCTTGCTCTATGTTAGCATTAGAGGTTCTGTAGTTACTGTAGGACTTTAGAGCTATGAATGTAATGCACTTTCGTAGAAATGACAGTCATCCATCAACTGTGATTCAAATGGTCTCTGAGAATTCTCTGATTGACAGCCCCTTCCTCTTTAAAAGTCGATTTAGATTTTGGCAGCATTCCAGAAATATTCTGACCAATCAAGGCCTATTTTCTCACAGCTCCACAGAATGAGCTCCAGGAAAAGGAGTAGAGGAAGAGGCGTTTAGGGGCTATTTGCTTTTTTTTGGGGTAATTTAAAAATAGTACTTTTGTTCTATTTTAGATAGCTCTCTTTTTAACTAGCTCTCTTTTAGCTTTCATTGCAGCTCTCAACTCTTACCTACCTATCTTTAAATTGTAATACGCATCGTCCACTAGACATTAAACTATTCCTTTATTTCAGGTTTGGATGAATGAAGTATACTTTTTTTTACATTAAACGGACTATGCTACTGTATGTTTGCAGCTACAAGAACCATCTCACATCTATCTGTTCACAGTACTGAAGTGCCCTTGAGCAAGTTCTTAAACCCAACCACTGTGCTTCTGTTGGGTTAAAGGATGTAATGGGTACTCTTAATTGGATAGGACAATGAAGGGTGAGAGAGATATTGGGAAACGACCGCAGGCCGGATTCAAACCCGGGTCTCCCAAGACACTTAGGCCCATATGGGCAGGGATGCGCTGCAGCTCCACAGGGGGATTAACAACAGCTGTACAGGACCCACCGAAGAGACCATCTCATGGTTGGAGTGCTGCTGTGAGTCACCATGTAATCCCCCAGCCTGCCTGCCTCACCCAAACACGATCTACAGGTATATAAATTGACCGATCCCAAGCCGCGCCCATTTTTGCCCTGTCCTCCAATAACAGTTGAGCAAGCTTGGAATCTGACAGAACCTCTGTCAACTGTCTGTTTTCCGGTTATAGCCTACTATCCTGTTTTGTCCAACCTAGTTACAGTCAATAAGGTGGCCGGCGCTTGTGATCGGTCAATTGGTAAGGCTGTTATACGGAAACCAACTGCCCTCATTATGCTTATGATAAACTGTTATTAACTGACCCTTATAAGCAACTGTGCTAAAATTCACATCTGGACTTTCATTTTTGTGAATCTGTGACTGTGACTGTTGTTTTCAGTGGAAGTTGGCCAGGCGAGGCTCAGAACTAAGTGGTTGGCATAGTGCATTATTAAAGGAGACACATGGATAAATATTTTACTGGAATGTCTGCCTTCTCTCTCACACCCACTCATATACATACATACAAACTTAGTTTGATAAACATGAGCTGACGTCACCACCGAAGCTTTCATTACACAGGCTATATGATTTGATTATGGTCGTTATCAGGCTTCATATGAATCAGGTGTGTTGGAGCAGGGAGACATCTAAAACATGCAGGACAGCGGTCCTCCAGGACCAGGATTCCCCCAACCCTGCTTGAAAGTCCAAAACAGTCTGGCGTAGAAATGCAAGGTAAGAGAGAATAAATGAGAATGTGACCATACCAGGTGATAATGACAGCCTGACAACCTGAATTGTTTATGTTAACGGAGCCAGGGTTGTGTAGAAGTAGCGTCCGCACGCACAGAGAATAGTAAGATAGCGAAATGCAAATAGGTGAACTTGACAATTAGTGTATTAGCTTACAGTAGCTGACTATGCCTGTCTCTTCTTACAGTTATTGTGTGTGTGTGAGTTCAGAGTGAACGAGGGGAATCTGGGAGACCCCCAAGAATGCAGAGGGGACATCAACACCGGCTCCCAGGGCCGGTGAATCATGGTAGTCTCACATTAGCAGAGAGGCACATAGCTGGGGTCAGTCAAGTGTGGCTAAGTACAGGAGACTCTCCTTTAAATGATTCATTCCATCAGGGGCACTGTGAACACACACACACGAGTCACGAGTTCCTGCATGCAGAACACATTGCACTATGCATTATTATTATATATTATTATTATTATTATTATTATTATTATATATTATAGCACGTGCACATACACACACAAATACACACAAATACACATACACACACACACACCCACACACAAGGAGCAGGGTTCTAATTTTACCCACTGTTAAATATTTATAGAGGAATGGAGAAATATTGTTTTTGAAGTGTAAGAAAGTGTTTTGGCAGAACAACAAAAATTGCTTTTAGGGAAATCATGTTTGGCAGCGAATAGTTTCATTCACCACATTTGGATAAATGAACACTTGTGCAAATATAACAACTTTATATATTCATTCAAGTGTAAATTATACTTAATAATATTGTATTTTCATCAGTTCTAACTCATATATAATATGAAATAATATGTCTATCAGGTTCTTCAGACTTAAGTAAATGGTTAATGGGTGAGGTCATGACACACATCTGGAGAGGCGAGAGAGAGAGAGAGAGAGAGAGAGATCATTCCAACATATTAACTTTCTAAATAACGCATAGCACAGCCCATTTGTATGGAAATGTAGTTGGAATCTGATTGACCAAATATGTTAGCACCATTCGCAGCATATAGGAAGATTTAGTAAAGCCAAACAAGGCAATTCATTCTTTTGTGGCCTTGTCTAGAGGCAACTACTGTATCTGAATATGGATGTGAAATGAAGGCTGACTTATCCTGAGACCTTTGTTACTTGCTCAGGGGCTTCATAGACACAATTTCACCATCTAATACTTTTATCCAAAGAGGCTTGTATAGTCATAGTATTATTTTAGGCATGTACAATAATGTATAAATAGTCTATCCTGCCCCCAGTATACAAAAGGACGCACGCACGCACACATGCACCTTGCGTTGGCCTATAGCATATGATCACATATATTAGAGCTGACTTGTTTTTTCTGTTACTATATCTAATGAATTAGGGTAATTTTATTTGTGTTATTGTGCTGTATGATTTCTTAACAGTTTTTATGTGTCATTTACACTACAATACACTGCTCAGTACACTAGATCATTGTTCCAAACATGCTATTGGGTCACTACAAACTTTGGGTTTCATCAGTAGGACCAAGCTTACAAGGTTATTAATAATGCTTAGAGGTGGTTGTGGTATCCTCTATATTAATATTAATGTGAGACCACTTCCCTTGAGCTGTATGTTTGAGAGTTAATGGCAATTGTTCCATTCACCTCCTGCTTTTATCACTAAAGTGTTTAAACCCCTTAAAATAACAGAGTAATCCTTATAGCCTGCAAGGTATGTGCTGTTTTGGGGTTGATAAATATATTCCATCATCGGGTGAAATTATGCAGACAACAGTGCCAGGATAAACAAACACAAACACAAACTGGCAGCGCACACAAAATCATGTACACAAGCTACAGAATCAAATATGCACTGGAGGTTAGTATACAGCTGTGCACACACACACACACACATGCACACACTACACAGTAAATGTACAGAATATACCCCTGTCTCTCGCAAACACACGCACACACGCACACACACTACACACACACACACACATACACACTACACAGTAAATGTACAGAATATACCCCTGTCTCTCGTAAACACACACACACACACTACACAGTAAATGTACAGAATATACCCCTGTCTCTCGTAAACACACACACACACTCAGGCACACACACACACACACACACACGCACACTTGCACACACTACACAGTAAATGTAGAGAATATACCCCTGTCTCTCGCAAAAACACACACACACACACATTGCAGCTGCCCACCGCTGCACAGAAAGCCGTTGGCATGCAGGTTTCTAGCCCTCGGAGATTTCCCGTTGCCGAGTGATTAGAGGCGAGGTGGGCACAGCGCGTACGCCAGCCTCTCCAAGGTGGCAGCTGCCCTCCCCGTTTACACAAGTGGAGCAGAAAATCGGAATAGTTCCATTGTGATAATACGCCTGCTGCTATCACTGTCAACGAGAAAGGGGGAGGGAGGGAGGGAGGGAGAGAGAGAGGGAGAGAGAGAGAGAGAGAAAGAGAGAGAGAGAGAGAGAGAGGGAG
>JAODUH010000001.1:3610554-3620703 GCA_027564835.1 Typhlichthys subterraneus | reverse complement strand
CTCTCTCTCTCTCTCTCTCTCTCTCTCTCTCTCTCTCTCTCTCTCTCTCTCTCTCTCTCTCTCTCTCTCTCTCTGGAGATATAGTGAACCATCAAATGTCACATTTAATGGCTCAGGGGAGTTTGTTATGACAGCCCAGGTGTCTAATGGCTGATGATACGATGGATAACATGGCTATTGCTAACACCAGGAAGCTAATTAACCCTTTTGCTCTCACTCATTTGTTTACAGGGCAGAAAATGGAAAGGCTAGCCCAGCTAGCATCGTCAGATACGATGAGGGAGATTCACAAAAAAAAATGAAGAGACACACAGGCAAGGATGCTAAAGTTAGCTGCAACTAAAGTTAATTAGCATTTTGTCATATTCAACAAATATCTCCTCACACATCGCTAGCTTACCGTTCTCTGTGCATATTGGAAAAAACATCCGATACTTTTACACAGCTCTGGCTCCGTAAATAGTAACATAAACAAAGTGGTGAACACCGCTCACATCAACACAGGCGTAGCACTACACTTTGCTTCACAATGCATTTTTCTGTGTGAGACCGCGCCACGGAGGACCGCAGAGTGATAGTGTTTTGATTTGAGCTCGAAGTTAGCAAGAATGACTGACCCTGCCTTTAAGATTCTGTTTGAGTCGTATATGGTTCGTAAGAAGCACGTTATGCTGTCTATTGTCAATGTTGATACAGTGTTTCCTAACTAATGAGTTGCTGTTTGCACCAAGTACTGAAAAGACAAATGTTCCACCACTTTACCTTCACCAAGGCCACGTCAATTCAAATTAAAAAATTTTAAAAAATGGCTCTCATAATTTTATGCCTGAGAAGCCTTGACTCACAGTGAACCGCTAGCATTAAGCATCTGTGCTACTTTGCCAATTATACTTACAATACTGAATCACTCCACGGATCTCTGAATCTTCACTCTACTGCTCCAAGGCCGCATTCACTATTCCAGGCACCCCTGTATCCCATACTAAATCACCAGTGTGGGTGTGTCATGTTTTCAATTTACAAATGCATTGCTCCACCCACACCGCTATCGCTCCAGCTAATACACACACGCACGCATACACACACACACGCACACGCACACACACACACAGGGCCAGGCATACGTGCAAATGTGCACACATACAAAAGGAATATCCATTACCAATGCTTGGAGTGCAAGCATCTTTTTGGGTAATACACTTGCATTGTGTGAGCAAGGTCCATAATTTACAGTCTATACATAAAAATTGTCAGGTTTCCAAATGAATCCTCAGGGCTTTGTGCTTCCATCCCAGCCAGTCCATTAATCATGCCACTGATAAAACACATGCTTATCTGAGTGCGCTACTGTTCATGAATGGGCCTCCACATGTGCCTGCATGCAAACACACACAACTGGTTGTCCGCTTATGTTTATGGCAAACCACAAACACATTCTACTTAACATGTCTACAAGACAAATCAGGTAAGGTTGCTGCTCAAGCTCTACTCAATTACTGTACTAGAAAAAATACAATTTTAAAGCAAAATACAGCGAGTGCAATTAGGAGCGGGTAGGGGTTGCTCAAGGACGCATACATAGGTCGACTATGACAGAAATCTAACCCAGGACCATTTGGCATGGAGGTACAGTATCCTGCCTTTGTTTTTTTTTAATTGATGAATAATAAAACAATTCACCCCCCACGGGAAGAGGCCAGGCTGTAAATATGTTTATTTTTGCTGTAAGTTGGACATTTTAACATGGGAGTCTATGGGGAATGACTCCCCTTTGCAGCCAGCCTCAAGTGGCCATTTGAGGAACTGCAGTTGGCCACTGCTGCGTTGTAATCATTTCTCAACATCAGAGGTTCCCTATTGGTGTGTACAGGCAGGGAGAGCAGCAAAAGACCCCCCACAGGGTACAGAACAGAGCAGCATCAATGACAACAAACGTCGATCAAGACAACAAGACATCGATTAAATCAAACAGCATGAAAGGAGGAGTTGGGTTGGAAGCGGGTTGCAAAGTGGCAGAGAAAGTGGCGAGATTTGGAGATAAAGGTGTAGTCAGCAAGTAATACACTTTTTTGTCAAATTCAACTCAATTCTGAGGGAGCACCCTACGGCATTGAAGGGATATGCATTATTGTTTTGATTCAATTTAAATATCAACACCCTTTCACCAGAATCCCTGACTCCACCTTTAAATAAGAAGCCCTGAACGAGTTTAGCCAATTGTATGCTTAGCAGGCAATCATATCAGTGGATTATTGATATTATGGCTGACTTTCTTTTTCATTTCAAGCATTTGGAGTACTGCTTATGAGCCTGCTTAGATGCCGGCTGTGCCTGGCATTTTTAGAGAAGCACTCCGAGTGCCTTGAGTTAAAAAATATTCAACTTGGAGCAGAAAAGCGCCTGACATCATTTGACTTATTGTTCCTGTTATCCAATCAAATTTTCTGAGAAGCGGGCCTTCCGTGGTGGTATCAAGAAAGTGACACCACCATGGAAGGTGTTGTCTGACGGACGCTGAAAGCTCGGTCCACCATTGTGGTGCCAGGACAGAAAACATTCAAGACTTCTATGAGCGAGTCTTGAGACTTTGTAGCGATGGCGGTGCCAGTCGGGCAGGTGAGGTGACTGAACAAAGTGCTCTTGTCGGGACCTGGAACCAGACCTTTGCTTGGAGGTAGCTCAGGGCAGTTTCCTTAACTGCCTTGTAGGCCAGTACCAGTGTCTTGAATTGAATGCGGGCTGCAATGGGGAGCCAGTGAAGTTCTCAAAAGAGTTACATGCGAGAATTGATGTTGGTTGAATACAAGGCAGGCTGCTGCGTTTTGAACATGCTGAAGAGCACGCTGGTAGTTCTGTTAACAAAGAGTAGCAGTAGTCCAGGTGGGAACACACTAGAGCTTGGACCAGGAGTTGTGTCGTGTCCCTTGTAAGGAACAGCCTTATTCTTCTGATAGAGTGATAATCTGCAGGCTGGGCTAATCTGGGTTGTTTTCTGCAATGTTTTCTGTCTGTAGTTGGTTGTCCAGGATGACTCCAAGACTCTTTACAGTAGGCGAGAAGACACTGTGGTGTTTCTCAAGGGTAATAGACAGGTCCACTTAAGGACTCTCTTTTGCAGGGATGTGGAGTAGCTTGGTTTGGTCAAGACTGAGTTTGAGGTGTAGAATTCAGCGAGATATTCAGAGATGATCATGGTCATATGGAGGAAATGGAGAGGTTGAGACCTCCAGTATTATAATGAGACAAGTAGGGGTCCCAACACAAATCCATGTGGGACCCCTGTGTTGAGTGTGCAGGGTTCAGACAGGCGTCCTTCCCGGAGGACTTCATAGGAGCGATCTGTCAGATAGGACTCAAACCAGGAGAATGCTGAAAGAAGGATCTGGTCATTTACCATGTAAAATGCAGCAGACAGGTATTTTCTTGCGTAAAGTCTGGGACACAGTGCTGGCTAACTGTACCACTGCACCTACTTTTCAGCAGAGGTATTTTGATTGACATGCAGGATGACCAACTGCACTAACTCAATGACCAAGTCGGATGTTAAACTTATACTGAGTAATTCACTTAACGACACAAGTCTGTCTGTTTGCATGTCTTGTTAATTAAGTAGTCTACGGTTACTAATTAAAATAAATGTAAACAACTGAAATAAGTGAATAAAGCACTAAACTAACAATTGCACCGGAATAACGAATACAGACTTGCGAGTGACAAGATTAGATAGATATCAGACGTTCAGCACAGACTTGCTTATGTGATGTGCAATAGGAAACAGAAGAGGCTGAGACTAGCATTTAAGCAGTTCTAGTTTAAATGAATGGGTGCCATTTTAAGATCTCCTATCTAGTTCTTATCATCTATGTTCACCTCCTGCCTGTAGGTTGTTTCGTCTCTGTTGGCGATGCTGTCGATGATGATGGCGGTGTCGTCGATAAATCTGACATTGGAGTCGTGAAGCTGCGTCTTAAATTCTTCGCTGTGACTTTAAAAAGTTAGATAAAAGTGTCTGTCATATAACATTACTGTAATGAGAATAAAAACTAGTATTTAATAGTGGAACGCCGAGGGGAAATCATCTGTAGACAGGCAGCAGATATATGATACATGATACGCAGAAGGTGCTATAACATATCAAAACAATATACTAAGGATGAGGGAGTGAGAGGTAAAGGGAGATACCTTGTGTATAGTTTAGAACTGTGATGTGATATTAATGCTATGGGGGAATGGGGCGGTAAAGTGGAACCACCTGGATAAGTTCTGACAAGTGGTCAAGTGAATACGGAGCGTAATTAGGGTGCGTAAGTACCAATGAAGCTATAGGAGAGCAACGGCCGAGCAAAATAAATGATCTTGTCTTGTCCGCGTGACCCTATAATATAATTATTTCACCCGGGAAAATGAGACCAGGGCATATGAGCACCATTTTCACAAGTAGTGACTTCTTGGGAAATGTGTATAGTCCCTCATGGGAGACCGTTCCCTCTGTGGGGGTGTTAAGTTGATGGTTCTGCAGGGAACAGGACGGCATCGAGACACATGGGCTAAGGGGGTATGGGGCTCTATCCGAGGATTCATATATCAACGTTTTTTGATGTTTATGATTCGGTTTTGTTTCTTTATTTTTTTATTCTTGGAGAGAGAGGAAAACAAACTACGATTATCAAAGGAGCACATTTCCTTGTGAGATAAGCCATTCATCAATCCTATTCCATCTAAATAGAGAGCGGCGATGAGGGTGCCTGTCTAAGGAAAGAAATACACATTTCCTAAACAGATATGACATACCCCCCCCTTACACACACACACACACACTATATTGTCTCTTTCTATACTGGACACATCACTGCCTCTCACAGTTTCAGTGATAACACGCTCCCTGATCGATTGGCTGTGAAAACACCTCATGTTTTTTGAGGACCTTGGCCAACCCTTAAAAGAATGAGTTGTCATTATGTATTACATATCAGCATTTTATGTCTAATTGAATTGCTTCGGTGAAATTAATTGCTGTTGAGGTCAAGATTTTTGTAGTGGCAGTACTTTAGTGCTTACATCCATCTGTCTACAGTACATCTACATATTCTTACTTGCATCTTTCTGTCTATCCAGTATACAGAATAAGTCGGTTATATATATGTGTGTGAGTGTATTAATTAGTTTCTGTTTTCAGTTTGAAAACAGAAATATAATAATAATAATAACAGTGTCTTGCAACACACAAGAACAGCATGAATGTGAAGACATGTTTTTTCCTTGTCTTCACTGTTTAACAGTTGGGAGGGGGGCACAACTGTAGGCAGGACTACTGCATTTTCCTGTAGTCAACAGCAATTCTGTTCAGTAATCATTAAAGGTATAGTCAACTATTGCAAGCTAATTGTACGCTAAAACACTTTTAGTCAAATTCACCAAATATCTCCTCGCATTTTGCTAGCTTGTCGTTCTGTGTGTGTGCTGAAAAAATAGTCAGGTACTTCTACACAGGCCTGACTCCGTAAATAGTAACATAAACAAAGTGGCGAACACCGCTCACAACAACAAAGCTGTAGTACTACGCTTTGTTTCACAATGCGTTTCAATGTGTGAGGCGGCGCTGCGGAGGGATATTGTTTTGAATTAAGCTCTGAGTTAGCAAGTGTTCTCGAGAATAACTGCCTTTAAATTGGAAATAAGTAAAATTCAGGTAGCATTCATTCAGTACGTACTGCACACTGTATGAAATGGCATGGTCATTATCTGTTCTCATTATTTTCTGATAATGCATTTATGTTCTCTTGCATGAAGTAGATATACTGTATATGTATTAATAACATAAGATTCAAGATTCACTTTGTTATTCCACAGTGGAAAATTTGGCTTTGGCTTCAAATATGCTGCAACCATAAAAAGAGACAAACAATTTACTTACAGCACGTCATAAAGGCATATCCTTAATACAGTTGACACACATCAATGACCAGAGGAAAAAACACACCCAATTTAGAACATTTCAAGAGGGTGGCGATGCTTTAGTCTGTCAAACAAGCTGCACACTGATATTTTGATAGCGGAACTCGAGTGGACGTCAAGGTGCCGTGCTTTGAATTACTCAGAGGCTTGCAACAGTGTGCTGTATTTGTAGAGCTTCACCGCATGGTTACAACCAGCCTGCATAGGCCCCCAATCCACCTTATCAGAGAAGGATGCCAAGCTACATCCACCACAAGGGGATCAATTAAACCCTCTCCGCCCGCCTCTTTACACCTTCTCAAACCAGGAGGGGAGGATTTCAAACGGTACTTGCTATACAGTTCGCCCCGTCCCGCTTCCTCTTCCTCGCACCCAATTAAGCCCATCTTCAAAAGAGTATGCTAACGCCTTTTAGTGGGGCTAAAGACAGAGCCCTTCACTTGAACTGCAGCATGGCTTCATCGCTGCTTTTTATTGCCACTGGAGGGACAATGCACTGTAGGGAAATGAAGAAGGCAACAGCAGCCAAGAGTTCTTTGCACACCGTCAAGATTGTTAAGCTGAGAGCGGAAGGTTGGAGGACTGAAACCATTCTAACGCTGTGGTCTGTCCTTCGACAGGGCCATAAATCAGTGCTAGAATTAACACACTTGCAGACATATACTGTAGCAGATTTTACTGTAAGCTTGGGGTGAAATTGCACATCTGTTGTTTCATTTTTGAGAATAATTGCTCATACTGTGAAAATAAAAAAAACTGACCTGGCAGATTCAGTTAATATAATTAATGGTATTTCCTATGACAGCAATTTTAGAAGATTTTACTGTGCTGTATTTAATGTAAGAGCCATTGCTGCAGTGGTGAATGCAATATTGCTTTAGTATTACAGTCTAGACATAGCAAATAATGTGACAACAGGGTTCTGACGGCACAACTACTTCTTTTTCTGTATCCTGTTAATTAGCTTTTCTCACATTCATATTTGCTTAGTGCTTGGCCGTCATATATAAGATATATATATAAGAGAAGCATGGCGAGAGCAGCTGTCACTCCAGTTTTAGACTTGTGAGGGCCAAAATAGGAAAGTTATTAACAGTAATTTACATTTCATTTAAAACGATTATGGAAATATCATTACAACTAATTTGGCCTAAAATGACTAAAATGTAGTTATACAGAATGATACACTTCTGTATGTTTTGACTACTGTAGGTCCAATAAATATTACGTCACTGTTTAACCTGTAACATGGATTTGGATGTGATTTTAGTTAGTTTGGAGTCAGACTCCGTAGAAGCCACACACTTTTCCGACATTATCATTTTGAATTATCAAAATTATTTTGTCTGATTGCTCACGGAACAAGGAGGAAGTGGAAGAAAACATGAACTGAATTGTGCATGCTTGACCCAAAGGGACCTTAAAGATATCATAATAATCTTCATTGAGCTAGACGGATTCAGTTTTTGAAATACGTTAAGTAAGGTCCTGTTTGACTGGATTACTTTAACACTCACCGCAATCTTTATGAGCGGCAGAGAAAGCACTTGGGTATATTCTCAAAGGGCCATGTAAATTACTCGCGCGGTCGATGTGTGCAATGGGCCATTCACATACAAGATTTATACCTTTGGTAGCCTTAATTATGTCTGCCTTTTATTTGCTCTGTAAAGCAAGACGCACAGTGCCTGTAACAAGGCCACTGGTCTCATAATAAATCTGTAGGATTGGAGTTGGTAACTTTGGACCTTGCTGCCAGAGGACTTTTATTAAACTCCACTTTCATTTTTCACTCAGTCTCTCCTTATAGTTTCTACTCTGCACTCGTGGTTTTTCCTGTTCATCATGCATGCCTTTTCTTGTATCTCACATCACATCTAGAATATTTTATTTTCCACTAGCCTCCCCATATAGGTCTATTTCTAACCCAATCTTTCTTTTGTGAAACTTTCCGGCTATAAGGGGACTCTCTGTGTGCTTTAATAACAGGCTGTTATCTTCCCATGTCTCCCTGCGACCCTCTTCTCACCATCAGCCGGCCATCTTATTTCTCATTTTGTTTCCCGAGCTACTTTATGTGCATCTTTTTCACCAGCACCTCAATTTCTCATTTCCCTTCAGACACACACGCACACGCACACGCACAAACACACACACACACAAACACACACACATGCACACACGCACGCACTTCTACTTAAGAGACCACAGGACCCCATGTCTAAATATCTCTGCAGTGTAAATTACTGAGACCGGACCTTTAGCGCTGCATCTTTATTGAGTGGTCGTGACATCATTAGATCAGGCCAGTAAAAGTAACCCTGCGCTATAATTGCCTTTCATGACACCATAAATATTCCTCTTAACCTCTCTCCCTTCCCCTCACTCTCTCCCTGAGGTGACTAGGAGAGGCTCGGGCCAGGCTTGTTGTCCTCGCATAGAGAAGGTCACTAAAAGTTTAGCCCAGGTTAGCAGAGAGTGATAAGAAAGATATGTGCAGGATAACCTTTGCTCTCTGGTGTGGATTTGACATTTTGATTTCCTCAGCAGTGAGTGGAGTAATGTACCTTGGACAGAAAAGGTAGTGACAAAATTAATGCAAATCCATTGTCAGAAGTTCCGAATCACTTTTTTTTTTTGTTGTACCAGAATGTCATTGTTTGCTCAAAGAAGATTGTTTGAAAGGGGCCATGCAAATTCAAATTATTAGTCAACCATAATGTGCCTCGGTCTTGGCAGCAAGACTAAAATCATCTCTAATGTTGCCGTGGTGCATGATTTCGAAACATATGTTCCCATCTGCCTCTATGAATACATTATACCTTTTAAATAGGAATTCTTTGTTTCATTTATGGACCTAATATGTATTAAGCAAAAAGACACTGCCTATTACTGGGCATTAATTATGAGTATTAACCTCTCATGCTGGCCTTTGCAATGTATATAAGATACTAAGCTGGTAATAGACACAATCTGCTAGATCATCTGCATATTAATACATATGTTGTGTACAACAGATGGCTACATATGCATTCCAACTTCTTCCCTTTGAACCAACAAAATGACGTGAAACGTTCGAGTACTGTTTAAGGTCTTTGGAGTACTGTGAATATTTGTATTGAGCGATCTAATTCCAGAATGGCCTCTTCACATGAATGCATGTGGGAACAAAAGATTTCTATGAATGACCACTTGAAGGACAAGCAAGTGGAACTGCAAGACTAATAGGAGAGAGAGAGAAAACAGAGAAAATGTGTTTAAAGTAGTTTAATGTTTCTTTTACAATAACGCTTACAAGATGAACAAGAAGTACAGTAGAGGTAAAACCAGTTACATCATCCACAACATTAAACAGGTCTTATTAACACAACATTAAACACAATGACATAGATGTCACAAGTTTTGAGGGACCTTGCAGTTGGCATGCTGACTGCAGGAATGTCCACCAGAATGTAATTTTTCAGGCCATTCTCCTGTGTGTCATTCGGTTGTACAGTATGCAGCAGATCAAGCGCTTGTTTGTGAATATTGTATGAGATGTAAGCACATGGACCTTCTGTTGTAGAAAACCCATAGGCCGTCCATAGGTGGAAGAGACTGTACAAGCAAGGTGGCAAATGTTGAAGGAACAGCAGAGAGAGATCGAGAAACTGATGGCTCACTGGAAGCCAGTGTTGCTCCACAGGCTAGACAGACAAATGTGATCTGTCCACTCCTCATTAACACTCATACACAGTATGTGCACGCACACACAGTGACACACACAGTAACACACCTGCTAATATTAACAGGAGTCATCACGGCATGAGTTATATGCAATTGCTTTTATAATAGTGAAGACTTGCGGTCAAGTCAATCGGCTGCTCTCACTGACACACACACACACACAGTGTCAGTACAGTGGAGTAACTCTGTCAATCAGCCCCTCCAGGCTAAGACCTCCCTCCCTCCCCTGCTATCTACCCACAGGCTTCACCATAACCTTCGCTCCCCCTCCCTCCACCAAGTCTTCCACCCCTCCTTCCCTGCTCTGCCTAATGCCTCCCCTTTCCCCACCTCTGTGCTCTCCCCTCCGACCTCGCCTCACCCTTTCCCCTGCTTGGCTCCCTTCCCTCTGCCCTTCTCGACCTCCCCCTTCCCAACCAATCTTTTATTTTTGTTGAGTTCGCTGTTCTGAACCCCCCCCCCCATCTT
>JAODUH010000001.1:3581928-3610454 GCA_027564835.1 Typhlichthys subterraneus | reverse complement strand
TTGGATATTCAGATTGAGCAGTATTGGGGAGGAGAGTAGATGGTGTGTGTGAGAAGGGCGGTAGATTGGAGGGGGGTATCTCTCATTGGTCGATTTCCCCAACGAGGTTTCGAAGGGGAAATTGTGAGACATCGCTATACAGTGCTGCGCATGCCACTTATTGGATCGTCCCAGTAGGGATACAGAGGGGTTGGTGGACAAAGTCAGCAGTTGAAAGTCAGTTGGATATTCAGATTGAGCAGTATTGGGGAGGAGAGTAGATGGTGTGTGTGAGAAGGGCGGTAGATTGGAGGGGGGTGCCTGTAAGCCATTGTGATGTAAATGGATGCTGAAGGAATGGGCTGATATTGATTTTTATTATGAAACTGGGTTGTTACAGTGTGCAGTGTGTGTGCGTGTGTGTGTGCGTGTCCATGTGTGTGTGCTAAGGCAAGGCAGGGGGTTGAATACAGATAAGCAAACATCTAAAACACATTTAGCACTGAACTTCATCAATGTGTTTCTTGCAACGAAAGACACACCACAAAACATGCGCGTGCACACGCACACACACACACACACACACACACAAACACAGTGCGGACCTCCAGTCCTTTAAAAGCCTCAGCGGGATACAGTACTGTGCATTGCTTCCTCTACCTGTCATTTTCTGCCTAGTTACCTCTGTCGACACAGTCTTGGAGGTGAGAGAAAGGCGAAAACAGAGAAATAATACTGGCCAATAGTTTTATTTACTAGTCCCCCCTGCCGCCCCCCCCCCTCCTAACACCCACCCACCCCACTCATTTTCTTTTTTCTTTCCAATCAAAGTTTCAGTGTGCGACAATAAGACTGCTTACTCTCTCAAAAGCTGTTTAAGTGAATTTCAGATGCTCACCGGGGAATCGCCCCACCGAGGCTTTTGAAGGCATTGAGGCAGGGAGAGAAAGTAATTACTTTTTTCCCTAAATAGAAGTGGGACTTTGTGTAGTATGGGGCATGTGTGTTTGTGTGTGTGAGAGAGAGAGAATCAGATTGTATGTATACGTTCTGGGCTATGTTTGGAGTGTGTATATGCGTGTGTGTGTGTGCGCGTGTGTGTGCGTGTGTGAATGAGGAGCTCAGGTGCAGAGAAAAGCAATGTGTGTGTGCGCGTGTGCACGCGAGCACGCGTGCCATGACACACCAGCTAAAGCATAATTGAGGCAATAAAAACTGTAATGAGAAGAATCGGACTACATGTCAGATTGACTGGTGTTGCTGGTGTGATTACAATAATCATAGTCATTCAGCAGATGCATTTATTTACAATTTATAGTCAGGTACTTTAGCTGACATATACAGTGAGTACAATTAACACTAGAACTGCCATGGCAGTCATTTTGACTGTTAACATTTTGCAGTTTAATAACTTGTTGATATAAATCCCATTTACCCATGGGACCCTGACTTTTCCTATACAGTATGTGTGAATGTTTTAGTCTAACATTGTTATTGTATTAAAATTACAAAACACAAGATTTAGTAGTATTTCTAACTTGAATGACCAGTCAAATTGACCGCATGCATTATACAGTATGTATCCTATATGCATGCATTATACAGATATAATTTCAGTGTTTGCTTTTTTACCACGTACTGTATTTTATCTAATTGTTTTGTATGCTATTGCAAAGCTAAAATCTACCTTTGAGTTTTCCAGCCTATAAAGTTTGAAATAGCCTAGTGAATCAGGACTGAAATAGCCTAAACAACGAACAACGAAAATGGCAGAATAGTGTAAATTATGACCAGATGAACTTGATCACAAATAGAATATCAGAGCAACCTTTCAGCAAGTAGCTGCTCCAGTTCCTTGATGAGGCTGAGTCTGATGGAGTAGCAGGTTCGGTTGGTGACGTCAGTAAAACAACCAGATGCTTTGTTCAAGTGACCCACTTAGGAGAATAGGTTACTTTTATTAGGATTTTATGGTATGACATTTTTGCTCACTAAAACTAATATAACATACTGTATATCAGTTTGTTTTTCTAGTTTACTGTAGCAAATGTTCATAATACTTGGCAATTCTGCTGTATAAAGTATGCTTTCATGTGTCCATAAAGGTTTTTACTATCCAGGAAAATCCATTTAGGTGATGTTATTTTATCCAAAGATCCAAGGAATAATAAGTATAATTCAACAAAGACGTGTACATATATATATATATATACACACACAAACACACACACACACACACACACACACACACACACACACAACAATATTGATCTAATTCAAATTTGTATCTGTATTTAAAATAGCATGTTTTGTAGTTTTTCTTTTGCTGTAAAGTTTTAACATGGGAGTCTATAATTTACTCCCTTTTGCAACCAGCCTCAAGTGGCCATTCAGGGAACTGAATATTTTGGAACATCCACATTGTAATCATTTCCCAGCGCTGGATGTTCCCCATAGGTATTTAGGCTTGTGTGAGTGTATGCGCGGGCGCGTGTGCGTGTGCAATTGCTGAGCCCCGTTGCTAAAACCTCGTGGCGGCTGCTGCGTGATCACTGTGTTTCTTATGTAAATCCTTCCAACACTACAGACATATTTGGCACGTTGTCGAGACCCTTATTTTCTCTGCATCTTAATGCTGCACCTCTCTGCACCCTGCCAGCCACTGCAGCGCTCTTCAGCTGCTGAAGCCGCGTCCACGTTTCACTCTGTTCCTCTTGATTCACGTGCACCGCTTGGAAACGACGTGCAACGGGACAACCCGTTTAGTTCTGTTCACAGCGTCCGCTCACATTGCCTGGCTATTAGTCAAGTCAGCATTATTAGCCGTTAATCATGTTGCAGCCTCAAAAGGGCAGCGCAGACCCACATTTCACATGGAGATAGCCTCCAGCGGGGCTAGGAAGATCTCCCTGGGGAAAGAAAGACATCCGCAATAGGGACGATGGCTAGCAGTGGGCAACATAATTATGTGTATTACACACGGCCTTCCTTCCACCACAACCCTTTCACAAGTGCAATTCTAACATCTGTTTTTGTTTTAACATTTTATTAGCACGCGTAGGTATTACATACAATATGCTGTCCTAAAATAGACACGCGGGTGTATGGAAGACACATTCCTCGCATGCACACTGAAATGCTCAATCCTTCCAGACGTCAGACAGACAACGGCGGGGAGAAAGAAAGATGGACAGCCAGCCAGCCGACGCCCCCTAAGACCTGCCACGCCCCTCCTCCGTCCATCCATTGGGTGCTCAAACAAAACCTTCACACCCCCCCTGACGAGCTGACCCATTCCCTCCTTCTTTACGCCTCACCGTCACATTATTTTCTGTAGGAGACACCTTCCCTGCCCGCCATTCCGTCGTGCACGTCGTGAGTGTGCACGGTGCCTACTGGGAGGCAGATGTGAGTAACGCACAGGCGAGGAGACGGAGAGCGAGAGAGAGACGGGCGCCCGGGCAAAGACTGAGTGATAGACACAGCCTCATGCATATGTATGAATACACATATGCATGATCTCACTAGTCCAGAACAGACACGCACGCACGCACACACGCAAACACACACACACACAAACACACACACGCACGCAAACACACACACACACGCAAACACACACGCACGCACACACACGCAAACACACACGCACACGCACAAACACACACACGCACGCACACACGCAAACACACACGCACGCATGCAAACGCACGCACACACACGCATACACACACACACACACACACTCAGGCACACATGATTTGCAGTGCCTATGGTATATGGGTGAACACATTTGAGATTCATCCGTTCGACACCCTTCTGTTCATATTTAAAAGACATGGCGCCGGCCGGGTGGCTCTACAGTAGCGCATGTCTTCGAATAGTTAATAAATAACACCTGAGAATAATTTTTCCATCTGATTATCATGAATCACCATGGATACAGGCATGTGCACATGATTACACAGATCGTGCACCCTTCCATTTGTGTAGCATTACAAAAGTCTTCCTTAGAATCAAATAATTACAATATTCTGAGGGAGGGCCATGATGTGCACACTATTTTACATATTATGTCCAATATTTACAGTTTTTTGGAATCATTTTTGCATTTTTAATTGACTGAATACAAACCCTTAAAGCCCTTAAATCAGTTTCACCATTGCTGTGTGTCTTTAAGAAATGTATTTCATCTTAATGGACTGCTTTTCAGTAAACTCACAGCAATTTTGATTTGTCTTATCATACATTTCGATGTGTTTTAACATCAATTTATCAAACTTATTGTAATGGATAATAATAATTTCAGTGTGTTCTACCTGCTTTGTTTTTTCAAACTATGAAAATGCATGCCAAATCTACATTGTCTTGATTTACCACATACTGTAATGATACCGATCAATGGCGCAGGAGATATTTTTTAGGTGTGGGGGAAAAAACTGTGAGCAAATGGTCTAAACTTTTAAGCCGGTACAACTATGCTTTAGTTAATTAGCTTTAATGCTAAAAACATAATAATGTGTTTACTTAGTAAACCTACTATGAAGCCATGCCTAACAAACTAACTAACCCAACTTGAACCCGGCCATCCTGCAGAGAACAAGTGCTATACAATGCACGCCACAAACACCACAAGCTAAAGTATATGTCGCCAGAATGTCCTTGAAGTGTCGGAGTGAGATTGCGTAACTGCACAGTACCGGTGTGTTTGTAACACTGGTCAGCAAAACATTATTATTATTATTATTACACCCATTATTATTTCCCCATAAAAAAAAAAAAGACGTAAACGCTTTTGATCTGAAATGTGCCCCTTCCTAGAACGGTCAATGTACACTCCTACATTAGGAGAATTGTCAAGCATTTAGGGAAAATGCAGAAATTGTGCATGTTTTAAATCCTTTTCCGAAGCCCAAAAACAATCAAGAGTTGGAGAGAAATCAGCATGAACACATGCATCAAAACGTGTCTGAGCTTTCGAACCTAGCTATTAAGCAGAAACTAACTTTACCGCTGGTATTATTCTCTTTTTTTGTTTGGGATTTATTGTTGTGTGATTGTGAAATTCAGATTGATGGTAAAGAAATCTTGGCACATTAAACGTCTAAAACAAGCCATAGGAAGTCGTAACTAACATTATCTTAAAATAAAACAATATACTGACTTACCCGGTTGTGGAAGGACATTGTTTTTCCTGTAGTCTAGCCTACATGTTCAAGTAATATGTCATGATCAATGGTGCTTAATGATTGCATTTAGACAGTGGAATTAAATAATAATAATAATAATAATAATAATAATAATAATAAGCTCAACGTGCTTTACAGTTAAAAACATTTGAAAAACAAAGGATGAAGTATATTGTGAATAAGCTCAAAAGCATTTTGTAGTTTTTTTCTGTATACCTCTCTCTGATATTTCAGAACGCTTATGAGAAATGTGCTTTGGAATGTCTCTCACTTTTATGTAAACACCATTAGCCTACAGTATGCCAGGTGCAAAGATCTTACTTTGCAGGGAAGGCATAGAAACAGTAACCAAGGGGGGTGGGGCATTGAATAGTGGATTATAGTGGACATGCCAATGCTGGTAGCCTCATGATGGTCGTCAAAGTAGGCAAATAAACGAATGTAACTTGGGTATATATATCGGGTATATATATATATATATATATATACAGTATATATAGTACCAATTGTTGACTTGCTGTGTAATAAGTGTGATGCATTTTGAAAATTGGTCACATACATGTCCAAATAGTAAAATTTTTAAAACAACACATACATTGTAGATTTATATTTCACACCAGGCATGGCTCAATTACCTGTGTGGTCAGCAAGGTGGCTATACAGTATGTGTGCTTGTTTATGCAGCTCTGCATGTACTGTATGTGTGTATTTATAGTCTCTGTGATTGTGCTATGAGCCATCTCATTTGACATGGCAGCATTAAACCCAATGTTTCCAAATAACTGTGATTCACAGCAGCTCAGCTCCAATTCTTAGCCAAGAGACTAAATAGAGAAGGTCAGATTAATCTCCCCTCATGCAACGAAGAGAATATTTACCCTGGAGATGAGGCTCAGAGTTCAACTGCGATTATTCACAAATAGATTTGCCCACATATGTGATTGACTAAACTGTCTTGGTGCCAGATTGGCAGTGAATTGGCTATGGAGGCAAACACAAAACGAATTTAGGAGATTTTAACAGAATGGTAGGAGGGATAAGAGAAAAAGAAAGTGTATTGTACGTTAACATGGTATTTAACTACATATAAGAATAATTTAGGATTCATGATTCCCATACTGAATTTAGAAACAGCTCCTCCGATAGAAACGATACGTCACATTCAGTCATTAACATTTCAAAAGTTGTTATACAACTTGCTGGGTTGATTGAGCAAGATCCCCTGCGGTGAAACTTCACTAGACCTCAGAAATACCATTTCACACCAGTGACTCTGACTGCTGGAGGTTCTGATGTGAATTGTCAGAGGTGCATAAGTCATTAGGTTAATTGATTTCAGTCCCCGTGGTGTACCCCTAGTTTTTCTGTTTGCATTTTAGATCCTCGAATAAAAATTGCAAATGCTGTGTCTTGCTTTACCACTGGGCCCGGGCAATTTGGTCCTATAGTTGTAGCATTTTATATGCATCATTTAACTTTTACCAAGTTTGATAGTGAGTGATATACCCAGGGATATTAGATTGTACAGTATCACACAAACACTGGGTCTTGTACCACTATGGGGCAACACTGCTACACAGCGATTTGATTATATTTGTATATTTTGCTTTGCTGCGTCCCTGCATGCCGTTCATTCCCTTTGCCTGGGGAGATGTGAATGACAGCCATTACATTTAATTTTACTCTGTATCATTACGTATTTAAACAATCAGGAAAACTAGGACTGAGAACGATTCGATGTAATGTGACAAGTATAGAGAATGTGACATGTAACATTATCTATTTAGAACCCACTCAGCTGCTATTTTCTACCTGTTCTGACACATCAAGGGAGCATCCACACTGCTGGTGCATTATCCCGGGCACGTGAAAGGGTTAGTTTGGTCTAAACAATCCTATAAAACAACGGTTCCTAACAGTTGTTGGTGCCTTGCGGTTTTATTCCATCCTATTTTTAACCTTTAGTTCTCCTCTTCTCTGTTTACTTGAGATAGAACTCTACATTTAACAAGCCCTTTCTTCGCGTCTAAACACACCCTTGCTCTTCTACAGCGAAAAAGAAGATACCGAAGCTCAATGAGGGTGCCACCTTCCTGACACGTCCTGTTCCACTGACCCTCCCAAAACCAAAAGGATTAACGGCTTTTTAAGCCAAGTTAAAGCAGCACACCGACCCCCTCCATTCCGTTCTACCACCACCAGGTTCATTAAAGCATGTCACCCCTCTCACTGTTGTACAAACACTGTGGCATCCAAGAGAGAGAGAGAGAGAGAGAGAGAGAGAGAGAGAGAGAGAGAGAGAGAGAGAGAGAAATAAGAAAGTCAGAGGCCAGTGGGGAGCAAGACCACACAAATTCCCAGACACATTTGTGCCTGTGCTGTCTACGTGTGTGCGTTCGTGCGCGTGTGTGCTTGTGTTGTCTTGTGAGATAGGTAGAATCGTGCCAGCCTCCTAATTACCTACTCATTAGTGCCCAGGTGCCAACTCGCAATTGGCAGAGGCTAAGCCCGCGCAGGCAGCCGTGGTGACATGCTAACGGTGTAATTGCACTGACCCATGTGACCTGACGGTTGATAATTACCTTCTCTGTGTATATATAATGTGGAGGGCGAACGGGGAAGGGATGCTGAAAACCGGAGCACGCTGGAAGGGCCATAAGTCCCCTGTGGAGCCACTGAGGCAGGAACGTGAGCAGTTATTTAGTGACTAAGTTCAAATCAATATTGAAAATATAAGGCCTGGGTGTACGGCCTGGCCAATGTTGCACTCACTGGTGGTTATGTCTGTGGATCCCTGCAGGGCTAAGCATTATGGAAACTATGCTAATGCTAATGATAACCCATTTTAAACATTTAGCCATATGTCTGATTTTGCTATTGTGTTCATGTTTAAATTGAGTAAATATGGTATGTTGCAGTATATCCTGGTGTAACGTGGTTGGGTCGTTACCTCCTACTGGGCGTATAATTGTAAAACTATTGGACAGCGCTGAACCAATCAACATTGCTACAACTGAAAATCTGCCACACTGGTGGGTAAATATTTGAACTAAAATAGGTAGAAATGTAATCACTCACTAGTTCTCTCTAGTAGGAATATCACGAGAACTGATACTTCGGTACCAAATTGATGCCAAAATTATGAAAACATGACAGTAATCGTTTCTGTAGGTACCCTGGCGGCGCACGGCTACAGCTCTGCCTCAAATCATCAAAAAAATAAAAAAAAGAAGCCTACTTTGCGTTCCAGGCAGATGATAAGAGAATAATATTCACAAAAACCAGTATGCAAACGGTACCAGTGTTGCCAACTTGGCGACTATGTTGCTAGGTTTAATGACTTTTCAGACCCTCTTAGCGAATTTATTTCTAAAAAGTGACTAGTGACAAATTAAGCGACTTATTCAGACCATGGAAAAGGATGAGAAATATTGAATTTTGTAATGTATTCTAATATGCTGCTTAGAGTAATCACAGTCCAGCAGCGCAGGATTCTCTCTATCTCCCATTGTACCGTGTTCAGACAGTCAGTGACTTGTGCTTGTGTGTGTGGTGGGGCCGGCAGGAGCATTCAAATTAATATGCTATGACGTCATCAATATGCAAATGAGTGCATGACATCATCTGGCGACTTGGTGCTAGCTACTTCCATTGGAAAAGAGTTGGCAACACTGAACAGTACTTTCAAACAAACTTTCCAGAAAAGCTTTACCGACTCAGGGATTAAATGTGGCCGGCCGCTTTATAGCAGGGTTCCCCAATCCTGGTCCTAGAAGGCCACTGCCCTGCATGTTTTAGATGTCACCCTGCTCCAACACACCTGATTCAAAAGAATGGGTCATTATAACAAGATATAGCATCTCTGGATCCCAATCTGTCCTACAGGACAGTTATGACAGTAGCTCGCAAAATAATTTTTCTAGTTCTAATTCTCTCTGATATTTTAGAACTATTATTTGAGAAATGTGCTATTATTTCCTTTGGAATATATCTAACTGTTATCAGACACCATTATCATACATGCCAGGTGCAAATAGCTTACTTTACAGGCCATGCCTATAGCAACAGTAACCAAGAGGGGTGGGGCATTGAATAGTGGATTATAGTGGACTTGCCAATGCTGGTAGCCTCATGATGGTCGTCAAAGTAGTCAAATAAACGAATGTAACTCGGGTTATGCTACACCGGACGTTTTTATGTAAAAAATGAAAACGTTCTTCAAAAGTGGGGTATTTTGTTCCCTAAGAAACTGAGGGAGATTTTTATGTGTCTACTTGTGTGTGTGCCTGTGCGTCTATTATTCCCTGGCGTCTCGTAAGCTAAGGCTATAGACCCTCCGGTAGGCCGCAGAGTCAGGTAGTAGCAGGCTTTAACAGCCATAACCTTGCCTGCTCCCGCCCAGCTAGAGCTGTAATGGAGAGAGGTGATATGACTGGCCAGGAGGGGGGTACTGCCGCTGCCTCAACACTCATAAAGGAAACGTATGAGCACTGTTCACAGCGCAGGCAGACTCATTCCGCCTGAGGAATGGCACATGGGATTCTGTTGCACGCTCGCTCTAACAGCGGGTCAAACGCAGTGGGAACAAAGGCAGACACGTGGAATGCATATGCATGCCTGTCACCTCTGTGGCGTGAAAGCCCTGCGAACTCTTTATGTTGCGATATTCACACTCCTCCGGCACGTTTCACACGTTGTGTATGCATTAACGTACTTAATATATACTACTGTATACAGTACTGTATACTAATGTGTGTGGCCTCACAATTTCGTTTTTTATTTCCTATAGTATATACAGTATATATATATATATATATATATATACACTGTGTGTGTGTTTGTGTGTGCTTATATATCTGCCACAATAGCATCCATGAAGATATTGTACTATACAAAAATCCAAGGTATTTTGAAAACGCAGACACATGCCACTTAAATATATCACTATGTATTGTTGTTTTCCTAGTTTAATGGTTTTCATGTCCATATACACTATTCATGTGAGCTGATGTCTCTACAAATCCCTGCTTTAATGTTCCTGAACAACCTTGACTCGGTCAGCATTGGGAGCAGCGCACGGGGATCCAGGGACCATCTTTGTCATTAAGAAGTGTAACAGTAAATCTAGGAACTAGATTGCAGAGCAGTGAGCTGTGGCGGGATTCAAGCAGATAGGATAGCAGCAGAAGTGGGACTGACAGCGTCGGAGGTTAAATGAGCCTGACGAGGGGGAAATACAAATATTTTACCGGGATTCAATTGGCTTCTGATCAGACTCAATAAGCAGTGTTGCATACCAAGAACGCCAGCGTTGAATGAATGATAGGGAGGGCAGGGTCCCCCTCTCTATCACTGTATTGGAAAACACATTTCGCATTATAAGCAGATCATGCACTGAATGGTGGCTGGGAACCAAAAGAATGCAAGGGACTGTTAATTAAGAGAAAATACCGTGCAAAGCAGTGGGTAAATTAATATGCAGATACGCATTGCCGTTGGGAATGAATGCTGTGCAGAGGTGACAAGAAGATGCAGAAGCAAGGTGAAAGCTGATTGGATCAGGGATTGTGGAGGTTACAAACTCTGATCAGGTGATTTTGAGTCATTTTGACTGAGGCTGTTGACCCTCTAATAAGAGAAGGTGAACCATGAAACAAAATAGAAAACGTCAATGGCAGAAGGAAGAAACTAGAGATATGTTTTGAAATTAATAGCATTTTGAATTGTAAATAGAAATATGAGCTCTCACGTACAGCAGGGATGTCGCCAAAACTCAAATATGAATATTAAATATATGCTATTATTAACAACGACAGATTAGGCTGGGTGATATATACAGTAGGCCTAATTGTTAGACAGACGTAAGAGACACATGTAGCCTTCATTGAGACATCCAAAAATTAGCAAAACAGTAGCATTTATTCTTTATTTCTTCAGCTCGCTGAATGTTACTGAGCAAATAAAACATTTTAGTAAATATATCTTGTTCTCTTAAAAGGATAGTATTGACGACAGCAGGCCACTCCCCCTTCCATTCCATTACTTTGTCTGTGTGTTTTGTGTTGAATGGAAGTTTTACAGTATATTTGCGCTTTGGCGTTAATGTTGGCATCATTTTAATTTCAATTTCAATTTCATGGAACAATAACTTCTGAATTGATCAAAGCACAATTGTACTATTGAGTGGACACCATTACGGAAAGTTCCATATTGAACAAATTGCTTTTATACTGAATCTATTCAAAATAATATATCAGTGTTATATGCACAGGTGTGTTTTTCCTATGCGCTACTTTCGACTATATCTTTGCTACATAATATCCGTCTTTGTGCCTTTTGTTGTTGGATGGACGTGGATGGAAGATAATTCTTGAAGAAATTAGATCAGTGTCTCAAACTTGACAAAACGTTCGTCCATAATGAATTCCCCACTGTATCTCTAGTGATTGGGCGAAATTACTTTTGCGGAGTTTCTTTTGGGTTTTGACATCATTGCAGTCATCAATTAATATTTATTCAGGTTTAATTGACCATGTACAGGCAATTGTGGACGATAAATGGGTGGGGCAAGACGTTCACATACGCTAGATTTCAAGTAGGCTGTGATTTATAAAGGAAAACCGCCTTTTGTTGTTGTTGTTTTGTTTTTTGTTTTATAAATCTAAATATTTTTGTGCGCACGCACTCTGTGTTTCCTTCATACGCATCATTCTAGTGTAAATTTTACGCACACGTTTATAAATGAGACCCTGGTATTTCCCGTAACAACCGTTTCAGCTGTTTTTGTTTTTCTACATGAAAAATGCCCAGGCCAGCACTTTTAATCGAAAAAAGAAGTCACATCTGAACACGGCCTAACAGAAACACTGAAAAGACAAGGAAACAACCAAACAAACATGACAAAGTGACTATTCACAAGATGCACAGTACCTCTGCTTTTAATATTGCATATAATTCAACAGGCTCTCAACAAACAACGATTAGAACAAGCACCAACAATAACTGACAATAACAGCCACACAAACCCAGGCACATAGACCACATCTCCACTGGTGTTTATGCATAATCCGGTGTGCGGCTGGGGTGTGTTGGCTGTGTGGACGGTTGCAGGCTGGTGGTTAGTACACCAGCAAGCAGGAATTATGGACCTTCCCAAGGGACGGCTCTGGATGTGATATTATGTTTCTAAGGCTGTCTTGCCTCTAGCTCCAACTCACTCATGTAATCATCAAAGTCATTGTACCAAATGTTGAAACATACATGTTATCATACATCAAATAAAGGTATAGTCACTGATTGCAAGCTAATTGTAAGCAAAGACTTATTTTTGTCAGATTCACCAAATATCTCCTCGCATTTCGCTAGCTTAGCTTTTTATGTTTGTTTGTATGTCTGTTTATGTTAACAAAATAATCTAATACATTGGCTCCATAAATAGGAACATAAACAAAGTGGTGATCAGCGCTCAGAACAACAAAGCCGTAGCGCTACGCTTTGCTTCACAATGCATTTCACACAATGTGTGGGGCGGTGCCGCGGAGGAATCTTGTTTTGACTTGAGCTTGAAGTTAGCATGTGTTTTTGAGAAAGATTGCTTTTAATTGTTTTCCTGGCATAATCTGCTTATAAACTCTTCTCTTAAAAGAAAGGGCAATTGCATACAGCTGTATTGAATGCATTTTTCATACAGTAATGTGCTTATTATATTAGGGAGGCGAAAACTGCACTTGACAATAAAGACAGGTTAACCACATCTAACCTATCCTTTTCTCTGACAGTAACAATGCTTTCACATACTAGACAATAAGGAAGCAGTTGAATGCCACTAATTGACAGCTCTGTATCGAGATGAAAACGTCCAATAGCAACGTCTTAAGTGGCTGGTCTACTGCTTTCAGACCATTATTGCCTTTACAGTTGAGGTTTTCACCTTGGTGTCTTTTTAGAGAGTATCTCAAAAACTAATACACATACAGTATTGTACATAGCCGGTTATAGACATTGAATTACACAGATGAGCCATTATGACCACCTGGATGGCCATAATGGGTTAGCATGGGCACTCTAAGCGGTCTGAGGCCAATGCGTTCATATGCCGCAGGGTGAAATGCATTATTTTTGACCATGAGCACCTGCAATGCTTGCAGGTTTGGATGCTCAGACCCATATGGTTGCCTTTGGCCCTTGTCAAAGTGGCTCAGGTCTATATGCTTTGCTATTTTGTCACCGTCTAACACCTTTGAGAACCGACTGTTGACCTTCCGCCTAATATATTCCTGACATTGACTCATGCCGCTGTTAAATAGATAATCAAGGATATCAGCTTCATCTGAGTGGTCATAATACTGCATGTTGGCTGTACTGTAAATACATATTGTAAATGAAAAGGTTAGTCAGTGCTGTAGTTCCATATGTCAGTATGTATGTTAAGAAGTTTTATACGCAGCTTCTTTGTACACAGTATGGGCCTCAAATACTAACATGTTAGCGCCTGTATGCAGGTATCGAGGGAGACTGATAGTATCTTGTGAATAAATGGGAGGAGATGTGTAAGGAGAGAGTGATTACTTATTCCGTTGAATGTATGAAAAATCTGTTTTCCAGTGAAAATTATCTGCCTCTAAAAAGCAAGTGTTATCCCAGTTAGTGCATTTCTTTGAACAGGGGAAGCAAGCAAGGGCAAGATTAATTCAAGTAAGATGAAGACAGGCCATGAAAGAACGTGCTGAAGGATATGATTGCTTGTGTGCTGTTAAAATATATGGTTATTCCACTTCTTTCATTTAAATGTTATAGTCACCCAAACTTTTTATTATTATTTTGCGTTAGAATTACGCCCCAGTTATCTCTAGGTTTGTCGATACACATAGCCAAGTAAGCTATGTATAAATAGGTCTATACTTCATGGTCATGTTCGTTAAACTTGTTTTCCCTGAGACTGCTGTTTCATTGCATTCTGGCGCCGCAACTTACGGATATGGCTGGAACAGAGACCAGACTACTTGCATTGTCTACTCCAAGTTTAAAGGACGGTGCCAAGTGCTGATTACGTGATCAGCCTCAAATTTAGTACATCCAACGTAAAATGCAATGGCACAGCAGGCGCCATCTGTGGTCTGGCTGCGCCCGATTGTACACTGCGCTTGCTAACGTACGTACACGAGGCCCTATGTGCTTTGACATGCTGTCAGCCAATCAGTGCTCATGCTTTCCTATTACATGATCCGTTATTTGCTAATCTATCGCTGTCATGTACTTGTGTGTACATGTGTTTGTGTTTTGATTATTTCCACCCACATAACAGTAAATGTACGCTGTACAGGAGTTGCCACGGTATTGGAGGAACAATATTAGCCTTCATTGATAAACTATCTTGAACCACTTGATTTTAAACCTTTAGGTCACACCACAAACAATACATGGTACCTAACGGGTAATAACAATCAGTGTAGACGACGTAATTGAGAAGATTAGCATTCATAAGGGAGAACATGAAACATGCTCACGTCTGTGTGTCTATTCAAAATGCAATCACGGTAATAGTCGACTTGGCCGTAATCATGATTGCACATTTTACACTGCACTGCTCAAACTGTATTTTCATTAAACATAAATAGCCTGATTCCTTCAAGTGCCACATGGGGTGCAGGCGGATTGAAGTAGCAGCAGACACTCAACGAACACCGGCTATTGATCAATAATGGCTGACTTCTCTAGAGTAGGCTTACATCTCACACACGTCCCCCCGTAGAATGTAATGCCCTTGGCTTTATCTAGCAGAACAATTAGCCACAATTGCACAAGTGCTGCCATTGGCTAATAATGTAGCTTTGATGAACACAGATCAGACCAACGAGTGTGTGTCTGTGTGTGTTGGAGAGGGGAAGGGGTGGTTGAAAATAGAAACAAATCCAACGAACAAAGTACAGTGCATCAGTGAACCAACTGAGCAGCAATGTACTGTAACTTGTGGGTCTGTTTTTAATGGCCTATAGCAAACGACCGCCCAAACTGCATCTGCATCTGCTATGCATTAGGGACACAGATCAGATGGCATTGCTTTGTATGGATAGTTCACATAGCAAAATAATTGCCAACATTTTCAAAAATAAATATTTAGCATGTTGGCCCAAAACAGTATTATTAGCTTGCGCTGTTCAAAGTACAGTATACTTCATGCGGACACGACATACAGTAGCAACACAATCGCAGGTCCTTTTTATCTAATATAATTATTATATAATACAGTATTATTCTAATAATATAATAGTATAATAACAGTTCATTAATGCTTTATATAAAGTGTTCATAACCTGTGCAGATGGGTGCCTTTCGATGCAAAAGTAAAGTGAGCAATATGAAATACACACACAAAGCCACTTTTGTTCATGTACTCTGGAGTGGTCCGCTCTCAAAGCCTAAATATCAGTTCTACTTACAACCGGATGCATTCTTACTACCTTTTTTTCTTACTTACTTGATACTATTTCAATGGAGTTCAATCAGCTTCACCTCAAATCCTGTCGTTGGTGTTCTGTAATAGCAGTGCTACTGCATGTCACTTGTATTGATGTTGAAATTATAGAAATCAGATCTGGGGTAACCACAAAGTGCAATGATGAAGCGAAATGTAAAAAATATTTGACTGTGACTATAATTTCAATAGTCTATATCGGGTTCATCTTGAGTTTTTTGATGGTCTGCAGCAAGCATGCTAACGCCAAGCAAGCTGTCATCTTCAAGAAGGCTACTGTGCTGCTGCAAGTGACAGCCAGAATAAAGCACATTAACGAACATTCAAGCAGCAAGTGAAGAGGCTGATTTAGACATTTCACATCCATGATAAGAGATGCTGCTCATCTGTCAAGTGGACCTCAACATCTGGTCCCGATGAAAGAGCGAGAGATGAGAAGGTGTAAGAGAAGGGTGTGAAGTGGCAACAACACTAATTCAACACGATGGGCTGGTTAATTCGGTGGAACAACTTGACAACGTGAGGCTTTTTGATGGCGAGAAGAACAGAAAGATTGAATTAAATTAAATGAATTCTAGTGAATTGTTGACAGGTTTTGCTTTTCATTATACTTATTAATATAATTCCTGTACATGTTGCAGCCAGTTAAAATAGAGTAGATTCATGTCTCGTGTGTGTGTGTGTGTGTGTTACAGAACCAACCAATTTCTGTATTAATTCAATGAATGGATTGAATAAATTAGACCATACTACAGTATATTAATGTAATTATTATGTATTCAAGACTAACCTTATATTTGTCAATATTTGAAGATGCTAGGGCACTCGTTAAAGATTAAACGGTCAGCACAGTCGATACGGCATTAATAATGTACAAAAACCTAACATCATTTAGTCTACTCTCTTTGTAAGCAGTGATTTGTAACCATAGGTGTCTTCTAACATAGGGTGACATTGAGGGTGCTAATGATGGATAGCTATTAAAGCCACCGGCACAACACTACGGCACAACTTGTCTGCTTTACAGCTGCCATTTCCAAACAGGCGAGATGCAAGCTAACTCCCCCCTGCCATGAATTCATCCAAACAGCAGGGGATGTTACCGAGCAGCCACCCCCACACACACACCCCATTCTCTGTCAAACACCTTCTCATGTGCAAACTGCTGCTGTGGCCCCAGCTGGACAGAGGCTGTTAATACAGCCCGCCTGCTACACTGGTCTGCTAATCAGCCGGCAGACGTTAAGTTCTACATGCTAGCGGTCGGTCCTAGCCACACCGACCTCCCTCCTGCTGCTATACAGTTAAGTTCTCACCACCACCGTGGTTTAAAGCGTCATGTTGGGCGAAATGCTGTTTTTTTGTTTTTTACTATTTTATTGACGCAAACATCCACACGGCTGAACTTTCAAAATAGTTTCTGAATCCCTAGCCTCTCCAGGGGTCCAGGGGCTGCTGTGGCTGACACCGCAAACACTGACACAGTTTAAAATATTTTATTTGTATTCTTAGCTTTTTCCTGCTTGGATTTTTGCTGTCATTATTAGTTTATATATTTGTGATGCATTGTTAGCTGTTATGAATTTAAAACTGTAACTCTAAGCCATTTTTGTTGCCCTCTCCATTACCGATTGCCCATTGTCTGAAGTCTTTCAGCCACCAGAAATAGAATTTACTGTACAGCTTGGAGAGTTGTTGATGTTCCTAAGGATTTATAGCCTAGTCTTTCATGCGAACATTGAAGTACATTAATAATAAATCAATTTCAAGTGCTTTCTTTATGAGTTGAAGGAGATATGGGGTGTGTGATTTACATTTATTTATTTATTAGTACTGGCTTCCCATAATATTGCTTATAATTGACCTTCCACAAAGCCCTGCCCCTTTTGCATGTCCTCCAATAACAATTTTTTAATCTGATGGAACCTGTTTTGTCCTACAAGTGAAAGGGGCAGGGCTTGGGAAAGGTAAATTATCTTTTATTTCATGTCTGTCTGTCTGTATCTGTCTGCCTGACTATTCTTAGATCAGTTTTTTTTTATCCAATAAGTTGAACGAAGAGAGACAAAGGCCACTGGGGGAAATCTGGATCAGCGCCCAGAAAGGGTGGTGTTGAGGTTAATATAGTAATGATAACAGCAGACACAATCCGCAAGACCATTATCTCTTTAATGCAAAACTTAACACTAGTAAACGGTTTGTTATTCTTTGTACTAAACTCATAACTAATGTAGCACATTACTGCAAGAGGTTGTGAAACAACCAAACACACAGGGAGACATCGGTGAACCAAAGCTTTGGCCATATTAGATAAATCAGATGTCTGAACATATTAGGTAATATCTTAAAACGCAATTAAAATGCCGGTGTACGGTCCGGCCCGGTACGGATACAATCTGTTACTGTCACATCCCAATGTGCTTTAATGGAACACTCATTTTCGCTAATGTTAACCCATTCCCAGAAAGTGCGGCAAACGGCTCCTTTCTGCTGGTGCTCACTCATGTAGCCTATTAGCGTAGAGGAAACAGGTGGTGCTGCTAATCATTCCCTTATGGTTGATCGCCTCTCTGATAAAGCTTGCCTCCCTCTGACGGTGCATGCTAACGGCAGCGCCATAGCTCCCTGGGTGCTATTCAGCTCATCAAATAGGTGTGGGATTATTTCTTTGGTTTTTATCCAAAGGCTGATAGCTAATGAAGATCATGAGGAATTCATATTTCATATTAATACCCCGACCTCATTCCTGAATTCCCTTTTAGCACCATCGCCGGTAAGGGAAATAATAATAACAATAATAATAATAATAATAATAATACACTTGCATTATATAGCACTTTTTATACAATGTTGCAGCAGAGTTGAGGATATTGAGCCCTGTCAGTGGTACTTGACTATATACTATATACTGGCTATAGTTCAATAACAGGGTTCTACCTGCCCCCGCCATCCTTGCCATATGAATAACACCACCCCTTACTGTATATATCTTTACTGTACATCTCCTTACTGTATATATCTTTACTGTATATATCTTTACTGTACATCTCCTTACTGTACATCCCCTTACTGTATATATCTTTACTGTACATCTCACCCCTTACTGTATATATCTTTACTGTACATCCCCTTACTGTACATCCCCTTACTGTATATATCTTTACTGTACATCTCACCCCTTACTGTATATATCTTTACTGTACAGCCCCTTACTGTATATATCTTTACTGTACATCTCCACCCCTTACTGTACATCTCCTTACTGTATTTCTCCTTACTGTATATCTCCTTACTGTATATCTCCTTACTATATTTCTCCTTACTGTACATCTCCTCACATTTCTAATGGCTTTAGAACCTCTCTGCAGAAGCCTGATTACAAGTCATTCATTACAATCAGGTGTGTTGGAGCAGGGAGACATCTAAAACATGCCGGGCAGTGGCTCTCCGGGAACAGGGTTGGGCACCCCTGCTTTAGAGTATTTATTCAAAGCAAGCTACTCAGGGCCATGGGCTTATGTATCCCGATCTTGCCACCCATTTTGAAATATCCTGGGTCCATCTTTCAATCTCCAAATGCCATTTACTGCACCACCTACACAATACCCTTTTACACCACTTTCAGAAGCCATTACCACCCACGTGAGGGTGAACTCACTGTCGAATCAAAAGAAGCACATTTCTTTTGTATTGTCTGCCTTGGGGTACACTATGTAAGGTGAGCACTGGAACAAGTAAAGCCGGTAGGTGAGTGTGTGTCGAGCTATGGGAGGGTTAAGCCTTTTTGTATAGGCCTGGGAGCTATGTAAAGGAAGTGGAGAAGGAGGTTTGAGGTATTTCTCTACTGTAGACCCACAGGGGTTAAATTCAGTCCGCTGAGGCCGAGATGCAGGTTTGATTTGCCTCAGTGAGCCGGTGTGAGAATGTGGAATGAGTGGTGGAGGGTTTGTGTGCGTGTGTATGTGTCCACGAGATGAAGAAGAGAGAGAGAGAGAGAGAGAGAGAGTTTGTGTATGTGTGTGTGTATGCATGTGTCCAGGAGACATAAAAAAAAAAAAAAGAAAAAAAAAATGTGTGTGTGTCCAGGATAAATAAAAACCTGTGTGTTTGTGTGTGCGTGTGTGTGTGTGTGTGTGTGTGTGGGGGTCTTCCTGTCTGCGATAAACAGACAGACACTTGAGCATCGCCCCCTGGCTCTTCCCGCTTTAGTGCATCTCAGACTAGCTAAGCCCCTCGGAGCCAAACTTCTAACCGGATCCGTCAATATTGACACAGACGAATCACACTGTTAGAGAATATAATCCTTTATGTTTAAAACTTCATGTTGGAATAAAACACTTAAAGCCAACAGGCGTGCCTCTTTCCCAGACAAATCCTTGACCTAGCTAAAAAAAAAAAAAAAGTGCGGTTTCTCTATTTTATGGAGGTGACACTTAGCGCCGACTTCTAATATCGGTTGTCTATTTAACTCCAGCAAATTTCATTAAGTTTGGCATGAAGGCTGTATTACTCACTCATAAAAGAAATGTCAGATTGAGGAACCTTCAAAACGTAGCCCAGGTGGCTGCCTTCATAGTTGCAGTCATGCACAAAACAGATGCAGAGGTGTTTAACTAAACTATATTCAAGTATATGTGCACGGTACGTGGTTCTGTGAAAAAAAAAAGAGAAAGGAAGAGAAGTTTAGACATGTTTGATATCTGTGCAATGTACTATCCCAAAATGATTGATAGCACAATATTGGTAGTATTTCATGAACGACCATCTGTTTATTGTGGCCTTATATGAAACCTATGCTGTTTCCAGATTGCAAATATGATTTAATATGAATTTTATGGTAAATATGAACACTTTTATTTTCTACTGTCAAAAATCAGATGTCTTGTAATGTTCATCTGCAATTTATGAATAGAACATACACAGTGACTTTCCTTTTATACATTTTCTGGTAGAAGAGATTGGGTTATGCATGTACCCAATAGCCAGTGATCATTCAGACAACATTGAGTCAGATAGGCAACCATCCAGTTACAGGCGATGGCCATATAGAGCGGGTTGACATTTAGTGTCTCTGCTTGTCACTCAGAGTGTTATCCAATCAGACAGTGACTTATGGTTAGGAATAAGACCTTTGTCTTAAGAGATCTAAAGATAAGAATCGTATTTCCATTAAATCGATGACGCTGTGTGCCTCACGGCGATGAATAATGCATCACCTGCATATTTGAACCTGCTTCGGTTCTCTCTCTCTCTCTCTCTCTCTCTCTCTCTCTCTCTCTTACTCTCTCTCTCGCCACAGTGTTTGTGATGCACAACATGGTGCGTTGTCTCAAGTGTTTTCATACCTTTGCACTTCATAATAAAGTGAAGGTCTTGATCTCTCGGCAAGAGCACTACTTCATTTTCGCTTAACGATCCTCCCTGGCCAGGAAGATGAGGACGGGCTGCGCCGCAGAGCAAATCAAACAGACCTTTTAGCTTTGCGTCCATGTGGCCTTTTGAATTGATACGGAGCCAGGGCAACATATGCTAAGCCACTGTTTATTCAACCCTTAACACACACGCATACACAAATTAACGGCAGACCACAAATAGGAATGTGTGCTAGCGTGGAGTTACACTGCAAAACTTATATCTAATTTAGTGTGCTAATCTTGTTTTTAGATTTAAAAGCTAATATAAATGGCTTATCTAGTGACTTAATTTAAGTAAATGTGCACTTAATTTAAGAAATCATATCAAGTGAAAATCACTTACTGCATTGGCAGCCAGTTTTGCTTGATTTAAGCATTAGTAAGCTCATAACTAATATAATTGCACTTATATTTGATATGACATTTTTTACATTGTAGCGGCTGCTGAAGATGCGGCGTAATCCAAGAGCTATGCCAAAGTCCTTATATGCAAGTCTCGCCACTCGCAGATATCTTTGAAACGCCCGGGAAGTTATTTAGGAAGACCGTATAGGCAGGCGGTTTATGTCAATGCAATCACATGATTGGCTAAAAAGGCTAATGCTTGGCAGCTGTAAAGCAGACGATGTGTCGGCAGGTCTCCTTGCATAGTGTCTCTGGTTATACTACACACACTTCCCACAAGCCCACTCGTTTCCTGCATTAGCGCACCTCTTGCACCTCTCCCTCGCTCGGCCGTCTCCCATTCGACGCTCCTCGCCTCCCACATCCATTAGCTCCATTAAGTCCCATTCGCTCTCTCTCCCTGCGGTGACACACAAAACAAGCCGCGCAGACAGCCCCGTTGCCGTGCCGACAAGACTGCCGGAGACGCAATAGGCCGGGCTCCCAGCTCCTTCGTAAACCGCGCATGGTGCGTGTGAAACCCCATTGATCCCCCCCCCCCCCCTAAAGGACCAAGGCCAACGGACCGGCGTGGCGTGCCGCCTGACCTTGTCTCCCCTCCGTGTAACAAATTAAAACTTCACAGCAGGACTGACAGCTGATAGATCGGCCCCTCGTTGATTGGAACTGTTGTTGGGAAACAAGCAGACACACACACACACACACATGCTCGACACGCTGCCTGGTTGAGTAGTGACTGTTTTGGGCTTAATGTTGACCTCAGCAATGTAATGTGTGTTTGTGTGTGTGTGTGTGTGTGCGCCGAGCTCGACTTAATTTAAAACAGGCCTACCTGCTTCCTCTATGCCATTCCAATCTCAAAGGTGTTGTTGACTGGCACCACCAGGCACGCTCGTGTTTGTGTGTGTGTGTCTTTCATCACCCCACCCCACACACACACACAAACACCACCACGCCCTACCGCCCCCCACCCCCCCGACCCCCCACCCCCCCCACCCACCACCCACCACCCACCACCACCACCACCAACCCCCCTTCGTCCCACACTCAGCCAACCAAAACTGCAGAGTGTCAGCCCTATTTCATCACTTTCTGTTCACTCTTTGAAACTAAGACCTTTTCTTCTCGCCTGCCTCTCTAAGCCGCATCGGCCATTTATCGTTGGCTGGTGCAAAGTATGGAATATTTGCTTCCCCGGGTCAATATCACATGCAACCACCAATTTCACATATAATACTGTAGGCTACGTATTGCATAGGGGCAACAACTGTTGTTTTTTACAGCTGCTTGTATAACTCCTTGTATACAAATACAAAAAATGAACATCAATTATTAAATCCCTTGGTATCTCGCCACTGGAGTGAATGGTAAAGTGAGAGAATAGTGAATGTCTGGGAAATGCAGACAGACTTGAGATACGTCAGATCTTTTGGCATTTAATTTACTAAAATACACTATGACTGCTATGAGCATGATGCTGGAAGTACTGTACGTACGTGTGACTATTTAAAACACCCACTTTCCTGCTCCGTCAGTCATGACTAATCTAGAGGAGAGCTGATGTGCAAAACCTCATACTGTCAAAAAAAATGTTTGTGCTGTGGTTTTTTTTTTTGTATAGCATTTGGTCCACATTTGGTCAACAGTCTTTATTACACGCACGAAGGGAGCGAATATAGATCACACTGGTGAATTCTCGCCGTCTTATATGCATACGCGCCTCTGTCACAAGCCCTTCCATGTTACCACAGCGCAGACATTTGCATCTTTTCAACTATATTAATATGCAGCAAAAGGTTTTTTAGAGATTCTTCTAAGAATGTCAGCGAAGCCACAACAATGCCTTAGCTTCTTCCTCTATGTCTAGGGGGAGCTCAGGCGAGCTAATTAGGCATAATATCACCAAGCAAACTCATCCTGCTTCGTTGACACATTCAACAGGCCCCAATTGACTGCTGGGAATTTTAAGGCTATAATATAGCAGAGAAGCAAAAGGTTTCCTTGGTGATTATGATGTTTTGGGACACACAGCACAACACAAACTAAAGGAAACATTAGAACGTTACAAAATCTGAATGCAACCATGCATGACTCAGCAGAATAATAAAAAAAAGGCCATATAGGAAACACTATGAAACTATAATGAGCTCTGCATTTTAAACGAAATGCATCAATAGGATTATGCTCTGAGAACTTGAAGCACTAAACCTTCTTCATTTTAGTAATTTACAAAACCATTAGGTCACACAAACACAGCATTAAGTCCTGCCTGTCTGCTGCCAGCTATACAATAGAACCATAACTGAACTGCATAAGGACAGTCCCTTGACACTGGCCACATGACCTCTCTCTCTCTCTCTCTCCCTCTCTCTCACACACACTCACGCACACACGCACGTACGCACACACACTTTAATAGATCGATTGAGGTTTATGCCAAACACATAACAAAACAATTTCACAATTGACTCAGAAGCTCAGCTGGGAGGAAGGGATAAAAGTGTAGAGGATGAACATCAACATGTTTTCTTCTGGAATGGGACAAGGCCTTTAGTGTCATTTTGATGAATCACCCACTGACAATAAGCAGACCTTGTGGTCTTATTGTCAATCAAGCTCAAGTGTTGTCTGTGCAAAGTGCATATCCTCAAACAGGCATAATGTTTTTGTACGTGAGTGTCACTCTCATCCACACTGAATTAAAGCTCATCTCCTGCAGCCGGGAGAGACACATGTAAAAGAGAGAGAGAATTATAAAGATAGATTCATAGATAGATAGATAGATAGATAGATATGAGAGAGAGAGAGAGAGAGAGAGAGAGGGAGAGAGAGAGAGAGAGATGAGAGAGAGAGAGAGAGAGAGAAAGAGAGAGAGAGAGAAAGTTAAATTCTGCACAAGAGCTCTTTCTCTTCTGTCTACCTTCACAATAGCAGAGTCCATTTTGTATAGATTTGTGTGCGTCTGTGTGTGTGTGTGCATTTGCGCGTGTGTGCGTGCATGCGTGTTTGTGTGTGAGAGTGCGTGCGTGTGCGTGTGTTTGTGTTTATGTGTGTGTATGCATGTGTGTGTTTTCCCTTGTGTTTGTGACACTTTGCAGTCAAAGCAACCATGGAAACAGAGCCTCTTGCACTAGCAGTTCCTCGGACAACACACAGCCTGTACTATACATACACACGGAGATGTTTACTGCAGCATTCTTGTGGCATATCACACTGAACACCAGTTTAACATGCAGGGTATGATTGTAAGGTTACGTTTATATTGTATATATATTGTTATTATATATGGCAAGGACTGAGAAAAAATAAATAAAAGATAATGTCGATATCTTGACATAGCATTTCTGTCTTGTGTCAGGGATCAATAACACACCAGTGAAAGGCTATAATAAATAAATAAATAAATAAATAAATAATAATAAATTCTTTCACACCAATGTGATTCTTGCTGGAATGAAAGAGAATATATCACTGGTTGTCTTAAAAACATAAAAAATGTGCATGCTGCTATACAGGATCTTCAAGGTTCACATGTATAGCTTTGATGCAATTAAAACCTCATAGTGTGCGTACCATGCTAGGTACAGTTTACACACTATAGGCTACATTAGCCTGATATGAAAACATTAAAAGCTGAGCAAATGCACCCCCTCTCCCCCTCCCCATCACCTTCTCCTCATCTTTCTTGACGGTCTTCAGGTTAGCTTTGAAGTCGGCCATCTTGGCGGGCATCTTGGCTTCAGACAGCGAGCCCAGCAAGTCGCCGGACCGCTTCACTCGCTTCAGGTTAGGCCGCTTGTGACCCTTCAGTTCGAAGATCTTCTGAGTGAGAGTCTGGATCTGCGGGTCAACACAGCACACAGAATGCTAACGCCCGTGCTGTAGGTGGATTCAGAACTCTGTCTGTCTGTTGCTGAGGTGAACACCACAACAACGTAAATGCACGGCAAGATGAAACTTGTATTAATGTAGCAATGAATGACTGAAATGATAATTACGTATAGTTATTAATGTGTCAATGTGTTCAATACTAATTATACAGTATGTACATGTTTACTGTAAACCTCCATTAGGCATTTATTTTCACCAGCAGGGGGAGGTAATTCCCACAACTGACTCGCGATGTTAAAACTTTAAGATACCAGCTTATAAAATATTCTGCTTAATGGAGATATCTAATATATATAGGCTATTAGATGAAACATATATTTTCTAAACTGAACTTGGATAACATAAGCACACAAAAAGGCAGCAATGACCTCAGACCCCCATTTGACATTTGCTACCCATCTCCACCAATGTCAGACAAGATAACAATTCCCCTTTGGTGTGGTGGAAGGCATAAACAGATATGACTCTTGATGGATAGAGGATTAGGATGAAAGTATAGTATTGATGTTCAAAGGCAAGAGGTTACCTCAGGGGGAAAGTACAAATGCAGTTAGCTTCTATCAATATTCTGCCATCATTTAACTCCTATTCATTTCCATTACAAAGATGCGTACCTCTTTCTCATTCTTGGCAACTTTCACTTCAATATCGTACCGCTCATCGTCCACTTTGTCAATCCGTCGGTGCAAATCCTTGCAGAGCTCCTGTGAGAGAGAGGAGACACGTTCCTTCAAACTGCTATGACAAAGGACAGAGGAGAAAATGGACAGAAATACAACGTGATTCGCTTTGCAAACGGGATATGGGAAAGAATGCCGCGAAATGGTGTTCAGCTTGACAGAGGACACATATATGCATTTAAAGTGGGCTTTGAAGCTTCCTTTACCCCACACTGACCTGTAATTGACCCCTCGTTGGTGGCATGTGCTAAACCACAACGCAGGTGCCATTATACGTCATTCACTCTTATTGCCTGTCTGTCTGTCTGTCTGTCAAAAATATACTTTCAACACATCAAAGCTAATTGCTGCTTCTACGTGTGCGTTACCATGATTCCCTGACCGCTATTGGCCAAACAGTATAAAAAAAAAATATTTACTATGGCAACTGAAAGTGAAATCATTTATTCTCATAATATATTTTAGATGGATGTGTACCTGTAGCTCTTGGAGAGACAGTCCGGAGAGTTTGAGCGGCTCTGCCTGCTCCTTAATGAACCTCTCCCTCTCTATGTCCTTGGCCTCCTGCTCCTCAACCAGCAACACCTCAGCCCTCCTCAAGAGCTTGCCCTGCCAGAGGACCAGCCGTGGTGTGATCAATACAACCCAGTGTTGACCTACCTGTAAGGCATGATGCCTAACCCCCCCCCCCCCCCAACTGCTCCCGGTGGTTGGTTGCACCTTGCATGGCAGCAGTCACCATCGGTGTGTGAATGTGTGTGTGACTGTGTGTGTGAATGTCAGGCAAAATACTGTAAAGTGCTTTGGATAAAAGCGCTATATAAAAGCAGTGTATTTACCTTTTACCATTACCCAGTGACGTCATTTCAAAGTGCATTGTTGGGACAGAGAACACCATACTGGTCCAAAGACTTTAGAATGTAAAGAAGCAAATGCGAATGCAGTTTCTGGTCTCTCAAGTGGCGTTTCGCCTTAGGTCACCTACGACACTTTGATGGCTGAGTATATTGTACGTACGTTGCACCCAGACAGCTAAATCTACCGTGTATAGCCTGAAACTAAGTACATTTCCCAACGAAGTACATGTTTCAATTCATTAAATATAATCACAAATACCCAATAGGCAGGGAGAGATTTTGGGCAATGTTTTGGTGAAACGCATGGACCTCTTCATCGGCATACACGGAGCACTGAGTCAGTCTACAGTAGACTGCATACGGGGGGGTAAGTCCCCCTCCCCCCCTCCCCAAAGTCTAACACTTTGTCCTGTTCTCTCTGACTGTACCTGTACGCATGGTGCCAGGTATAGCATCTTACTAAAGGCATAAACAAAGACTACCAAGTGTTCACACGCTATATTTGTTATCCTAAATGTAATATGAATTGCTCCCATAGTTTGAATGTAGTTTCAGGCTGTGTTTACCTTTAGCAGAAGCCTGCGGGATGCTGAATACTTTGGCTTTTTCTGAAAGAGACATAGAAGGAATGTCCATGATATATTCTCTCAATTTTAAGAAGTCTTATATTTAGAATATGCCTTTGGGCAGAGATAATTCAACCCTTTGCTAATGCAATATGAGTTATATCAAGGTTAGAAGATTTCAAGTTAACACCTTTGTCGTGCATATAAGTGATTCAATGAGTCAAAGAAATGTTAAAATGCTTAAGTTAAAACAATTCAAAATGGCCTAGTTAGAAATTATACTATATATATACAATTATATATGTAAAAAATATATATTAATATTACATAGAAGAAAATAAAGTAAAACACACACACACACACACAATACATATACTGTATACAGCATACCATTTCTAAATGCTGTAAGTGTAAATGTATACACACCGTACACAATACCATCAAATCAGTAGTATTAGATGAAGTAACGATAATGCGTTTGAGACAAACTATTAAATAATATCAACACATAATTCGATCTATGTGTGTGAGACAGGCATGGCTGCGTGCGTGAGACAGGCATGACTGATTAGGACACAGGAAACAATAAAACAACATGCAGGAATACAGATATCCAAAGTGTTCTTACGGGTCTGTGTTTCAAGATGGGGCGCAACACACACACACCCACAAGTACACGTACACACATGTACACGTGCACACACGCACATGTACACATACACGTACACACAAGTACACACACACACACACACACACACACACAAGTACACGTACACACATACACATACCAACCCACATACACACACATACACACACGTACACACATACATGTACACGTACACGCACACACACACGTACAACACAGAGAGATAGGAAAGAAGTCGTCATTTCCCAGCCGTGATCAATTACAAGAACGTTAACTGTGAAGATGAACCGTCAGGATGCAAGCAGCACATGACACTTGATGCTTACCCCTCAGACATGGTGCTGTAGTGAGAGAGAGACACAGAGAGAGATAGGGGGGGAGAGAGAGAGAGTGAGAGAGAGTGAGAGGGAGAGAGAGAGAGAGAG
>JAODUH010000001.1:3559168-3573729 GCA_027564835.1 Typhlichthys subterraneus | reverse complement strand
AAGACATCCCCTCCACATCCAAAGCTTTTAGCATTTCTGGACGGATCTCATCAATCCCCGGGGCTTTGCCACTGTTGTTTGACTACCTCAGTGACCTCCCCCAGGGAAATGGACGATGATCCCCCATCAGCCTCCAGCTCTGTCTCTACTACAGAGAACGTGTCAGTCGGATTCAGGAGTTCCTCAAAGTGTTCCTTCCACCGCCCAATTACCTCCTCAGGCGTCCTATCTTTACTATACGCAGCTTGGATTTTACCCCGCTTCTCCCTCCTGAGGTGGCGGACGGTTTTCCAGAAACACTTTGGTGCCGACTGAAAGTCTTTCTCCATGGCTTCTCCGAACCTCTCCCACACCTGCTGCTTTGCTTCTGCTACGGCAGATGCTGCAGACCTTCGGGCCCGTCGGTACCTTGCAACTGCCTCCGGAGTCTTCCATGTGTGTGTGTGTATGCAAAATGATTCACAATATAATAAATACATACAGTATATGCATTTAGTATGTATTATATATGAACTATGAGGACTTAGGATATTGTCAATTTACACTGTGTAGGCCTATACACAGTATAATGACTAAACTGAATAATTAATTACATTCCACTTTTACCGTATAAATAAACAAACCCTTTATTATATAAAAACAAGATGATATTTGATGCGATGCTATAATTCATATACTACATTAGAGCAAATTATATCTCTCTCTGATATTTAAACATTTAGCTTCCTTTACCTTTCTGTGGATAGCTTCCCACGCTTGGCCAGCATCCAAAGGCAGGAGCGTTCAACAGTAATCTACAATTCCTCCCGGGCTGCCTCGCTCTTTTGCTTGCAGCTCTACCCTTCCTTCCCGAGGACTCGCAAGTGGGCCCCGTGATGGAAAATGCGTTTCCAGACGCGTAACTGAGAAGACACAATGTTAGTGTATTTTTATTTCAGGTGAGGGTTGTAATGTTAATGAACGCCAATGGAGAGACTTTTGTCGGCAAAACATTTGTTTGAGTCGCGTTGACTCAGTGATTACATTGTGAGGAAACAAGTCTTGTGTTTTCTGACAACAGCATCCGCTGAGACGAAGAGCAGAGTACACACATGGACTAGATGTACACATCAAAGAGGAGAGAAGGAGAGGGACAAAGATAGAGAGAGAGAGAGACAGAGAGAGAGAGAGAGATTGAGAGAGTGAGAGTGAGAGTCAGAGACTTGGCATGGAGACAATGAGATATAAATGCAATATCATTGTGAATTACCGAGGGAAACAAATCTCTCGTCTGACACCATAGAGGCCTGTTGCGGTCCACTTAGCATGAGCAGACAAAAGGAAACATGCCATTTCTGCCTCCCGAACAACACACACACAGGGCCTGTCCGTGACACGCGTGTTCCAACCATGTTGGGGAAAGAAGCAACACACAAATACACACGCACACACACACACATAGACAACAAGCCAAACGTACATTTATAACTTTCGACAGGGGCTGCACAGACATCATGCATTATGCACACACGTGTCCTATTCATCTGTTGCGTGGTATTACATCATTGTGAAGTGTGCGTTGTGCACGGAGCAGTGCGTATGCGTTCTCCCGTGCACGTGTTTTTTTTTTACACACACGCACACATTGCCCGGTCCTGTATCGCTAATGGGGTGATATAGGCAGCCGACCTGCCGAAGAGCAGCAGTAGCACATACTGTACAGGGGTCCTCAGACACACACACAGACACACACACGAAGACACACGCACACATATACTGTACACACGCACACATAAACATGGTCACATGCATGTTAGTGCATGCATACACATACGTGCATGCATGCACTAACATGCATGCGTGTATGCACACACACACATATGCATGCACATGCACACATGCGCATAGACACATGCACGCACATGCGCACACAAACACACACACGCTTGCACAAAACCCACACACACGTATACACGCATACAGTACATGCCGCATGGCAAGAGGTCTCACTGCAAAGTGAATTTATTCGGCATTATGTGGACACCTTTATCTGTGTGTCTATGCTTACATTTATCTTGCTTATGCTCTCAATTTCCCTTTCTCCCTCACACACACACGCACGCACGCACACGCACGCACACACACACGCACACACGACTATATGTTTCCAACACAAGTCTCTAGCTGAAGTGAATCAGGGCATTGCTAATGGATGACCCTGAAGCCAATTTCCTACAAGTACAAACACACACACACACGCACGCACGCACGCACGCACGCACGCACGCACGCACACACACACGCACGCAGATTGCAATCATACAGTCCTGTAACAAATGGCAGGTGGTTGTAGAACTTATTACCACCCCCATCCACTTTAATGAGTGAGTGGAAGTGAAAGTTCTGAGCTCCCCTTTCAAAAAAAGGCTTGCCGTGGTTATATCAAAACACCATACATCGGCCACTATGTCTTTTCGCTGTTGTTGCTATTTATTTAAAATGTTTAACAACCGCTTATAGATTGAATGGGATTGTGGAGTAAACACACTTTTTTCCAGTGTCTGAACTGTGATGACTTTCAACTGCTAAACTCCGATTAGCCTCATGGATTGTCACAAACAAAATGGATAGGGAGAATGTATTCTTTACCCTGCCAGTGAAAGCCAGAGGATCGTTTTTCATACCTGAGCTGTACTTAACTAAAACATCAACCTATCTAAATAGCTGGTTTCCTCCTTTTTATTCTGCAGTACTGTATATTTATATTCTAAAATTAAAAGAGGCCCTGACAGAAATGCATGAAAGATAGTGAATAAAAGAAGTGGTATTACAATTAGAATGCCATTTCACGTTTCAGCTCCTCCACAGTATTCAAAAATTCAAGTTCAGTCATACAAAACAACAACAACATAAACAACCAACATTCCCACTGGAGTGTGCAATAGAAAAACAGTTTCCCCTAACCAGATGAGGTTTCCGGGGTTACATGTTGTGTTTAATCCCCCTAACCCCAGCACTGTAAGATTTTTGTTGAAGCATCTGTCTGTCTGCGGGTCTGTGTGTGTGTGTGCGTGCGTGCATGCGTGTGTGTGTGTGTGTGGCGGGAGGGGGGGGGCACTCTTCCCTGGAGCCACAGTTAAATCCCAGTGACACCAGTAGCCATGTCTTATTTCCCTATTAGAGAAGTCCCACTGTAACACACTATGTCAGAGCAAGGGACCATGGTCTCATTATGGAAACATGCACGTGCGCGTGCACGTACATAGACAGACGTACGTGAGCACACACCACAGGGAGAGCGCGAACGGGAAAACAGCACAAAAACAAATTAAACCAAGCGCAAGATAGGCCTTTCATTATAATTACCATATTCAATAAAACACAGATTAGATAAAAGAAGGGAAGCTCTGAGAGAGCAGAAAGGGGTTTGTACATGTGTGTGTGTGTGTGTGCGTGCGTGTGTGTGTGTGGGTGTGTGTACAGTATGTGTTTTTGTGTGAGAATGTTTCTCTATGAACTAGAGAGATGAGTAGAGGATTATTCATCATTTACAGTACACTTTTCAAAGAGGACCACAGCAACACTCTTCACATGGCTTTACTCGAGCTACTGAGCTACTGAAGAGCCATGAAAACAGGCACACTGCAGTAATTCAGCAACATTCAATCACTTTGAAACTAATTTGAGGTTTGACAGCAAGCAAGCTCTACGGTGTCAAAACACTGCTCGTACGATGGACAAATGGTTCATTTTGAAGCATGACTGCCTTTTTTTGACATATTTGTATTTGTGCACATGGTTACCTTGTTTTTCTGTAATCATCAAGGGGGGTTTGTTTGCTTCCATGTAATATGGCAGCCATGTGCAGCCCTTTGAGACTCTACTGTGATTTGTGTGCTTTACTAGATTATAGCTCTTGACATGTAGGCCTTGCTAGATCATGGATATAAAATGATCCAAAAATAAATAAAAAATAAATAAAATAAAGGAGATAAGTGTATCAGCTGTTGGACTGCTGCTACATATTCTATGTGTGTGCGTGTGTCACAGTTTATGATCAAATCCATAGGCAATGTAATTCAATCAAATGTATTTATTTGCTTCTTAATTCATTAATACCTCGGTGAGCATTCTATCAAGACATTATTTTAACCATTGTTAAATTCTCCATCAACAACACAGTGTAAAGGACAACCCCTAACACATGCTCTATTTTATTAAAAGCAAATAAAGTTATTTAACCCCCCTTCAGTCTGTCTGCCTGCCTCTCTCTCTCTCTCTCTCTCTCTCAGCATGGCAAAGTCTCCTCTGTGGGGTACCCATCTGTGACTGAGCCAGTGCTAATGCAGTTAACCACGGAAGTCTAGCAGACACCGCATTGAATGTTGTGTTTTATACTTGTGTACCTGTGTATGCTCCACTGTGTGCATCCCATAGTTTTTCATAGTATGTCTGAAACTGACAATATGACGCTTCACTGAAACAGCATATAGAGAGATTGGTTTTCCATTTCAACAATCAAATAAACATTAATGTGTTATATTGCTAGTCTTGTGCTGCTATAGCTACTCCACATGGCAGTAACATTCCAATCTGAGAGATGCATGTCACTGAATATTTCGAGTTATTCCTTCAAACTAAGAATACGAGAAGAATACCATAATTCATATAAAGAAAGAAAAATCTAATATAAGGACTTGCCCTTTATCACAAGTGATGATTTATTTGACAAAACAAAGATAAGATGTGATATTTGTAAAGCTAAGCATGAGGCCAGCTTTATAACACCAAAATTACAAATTTTCTCAACATATTGTTTGTGGTGTGTGAGGGATTATCAGTGCTGTACTGAAGAAACATATTTCAGTAACTTCACATCACTTCACTGTGCACATTACTAGTTAGCTATTTTCAAAATACAGTAATATAGCTTTCACAACTACAATAACAATCTTCTTTTTCCACTAGCGCATAATGTGGCAGGTACATTGCTGTACAATTATTTTGAAATAAGGAATAATTTTCCAACACAAAAGATATTATGTGATAAAAAAAATGTACCATAAAATAGCACCCATAAAATGATAATGGCATATTATAATAATAATTATAATATATTAAACTATACACAGTATTACTGTGTATATTAATTTAAAACATTTTTGGAGTGATACGCTGGCGCGGTTTGCTGCTGCTTCTCCTTCTGTGTCTGTCTTATTTTCTTATTTTTTAGATGCTTAACTGGTGTTTGTATTCTCTTATGAAGTTATTTTTGCTTGTTTGTTTGTTTGTTTTTTGGCTTGGCTGGCGTTCTTTAACTACTTTGCGTTTGTCGAGTTGCGCAGCACTGGCTCCTGGCTAGCTGCCTAGCTAACGGGCTACGGTACCCTACCCTTATGGTTTATTGACACAATGTTTTGACAACAGTGAGGGCGGGACTGCGTGTTCGGTCTGCCTGGACATGCACTAGGCTACATCTTTGTCAGTGACTAAACATGGCGATGTTCTGTCTAATCCGCCAGGGAAGTTGTACTTGGTTACTGCCGCGCTTCGACGCTTCTGCTTGCCTGCTCTGGTCTGGTCTATGACCTATGACCCTGGGATGGCAGTGGTTTTGTCCCCTTGCGTATAGTTATTTCAGGTCCAATTTCCAACGACTGTATACGAACCTCTACACTGAGTCTGACTGTTGCAACTTTTGGCTATAGGCCTACATACATCCAAAACAATCTGACATTAACTGAATTGTTGTTATTATTTACTTTTGTTAGGATAGATAAGTCTCCCAATGTAGACTAATGATTAAGTGGTTTCAAACCTTTGTTTGACTCCCCGCCCCCACCAAGCCAACAACAAGTTTATTATTTCACATATATTTTATTCCACGCTTATTTTTTTATTTAATGTGTATGCTATGTTTCAGAAATGTGTGCTCCTGCAATTGTTTTATGCTCCTGCAAATATATTTGTCTTTATATATGTGTATTTACAATGTAAGATGTCCTTGAGTGTTTTTAAAGGCGTCCTCAAATAAAATGTATTATTATTATTAGTATTATTATTATATAATATAATATAATATAATATACAGTAAGTGAGGCTACTGTATATTCTGATAGCAACAAATACATTAAAAGGTTCAACGTGCAAATTGAATGTATGGTGAATAAAATGTTCCATTAGTAGATTTTATTACATTCCTTAACCATTTGTTTTTGAGGAGGTACTTTATGCTTCATATCCAGGAAATCGTTTCTAACATAAGAAACTCTGCACCAAGTAAAACCTTGGGGATTAGCACTTTAATCTGTGATACACTGGATATGAAATATATACAGTATGTGGGGCTGACAATAAATTGCATACTGAATTTGTTCCCAGAAAATGTTAGCACATCTAAGCTTTAGAGTTAAATCAGTTATGGGCTACAAGATAAAATGCAACAACTAATTGTTAACAGCCATCCATACATAATGTACTGTATTTGTAAAGCCAAGGTGTTGTATTTGAGATCTTAACAAACATGTAATTAAAACAGTTTTAAATATTTTTTTAACCAACCAGTCAATTGCAGTATCATTCTCACTATGATGGAAAACACATTTTGTCTCCACGAATACACTGTAACTATTCTGAGATATATGTGTTGTAATGTGTTATTGCAATGATCAAAGTTGGGTAGGTTTCTTTTTAATGTAATATGTTACAGTTACCAGTTACCAGACAAAAATTATAATCAGTAACATAATTTTTGGATTACCTAAATGTAGTAACATAATCTTTTAACGTTCCATACTTTCAGATTACATGCCATCCAAAGCAGTTTACTGCATTGGCGGTGCTCAGGGGATCAGATTAAGTTGGACATTATTTTCATTATTGACTGATGACGTTAATGAAAGGTTAATAAGAGAACAGTTTTATGCATTTTTCTTTAGAAAACTTCCCTTTAAAAAACACAAGAAAGAATGACATCTGACATTTCTTTATAGAGTTACTGTATGTAGTATTATTTTAATATTGCATTATTTGTAATATTCAGATATCTAAGAGGCCAATTAGAAAGACTGAACAGTTATTCCACTGTTTGAGGAAAGTTCCAAAAATGTGTTTTAGGTACACATCGTTAAAGTTTTCTCAACCTCACTCCATCTTTTTAAGCTTTCTCTGTATACCCATGTGTATACAGAGACTGCAATATTGTTTTTTGCATTGGAGAATGAAGGGCTTGCAGCTAGCAAAACATATTTAATTTACCTTTTATAAAGGAAAAATATAATTCTACATATCTCTGAAATATATAGTCATGTCTTGTGAGCAATTGACTAAACTATCATCTTCACAGACTTAACAGAAATGTATTTTCCCACTCTAGTCATCAGTTTCCCCTTAGACACAAGTTTATATCACTGACTCATCTGTAAAGCATGCTAACAAATTACTTTTTAAGTCATTTTAATTAATGATCAAATGTTTCCAGTGCATTCTGCAAAATTAGGCAGAGTGCAATTGAAGGTTCTTCATCAAATATTATCTTCTTCTAGCATCTAGTTGCAGGTGGACATGCTTCCAGTAACACAATTGTGTTTATTTTAGCACAATATTAACCTCGCCAGTTGCGTCGTCACTGCGCGCAGTCGGCAGCACTTAAATAAAGCACTAAATTAAAAAAGTGTTTATTTCACAAAATGGCATTTTTATAATTGTTTAGTTTTGTGTTATGCCATGCTTGGGTGTTTTTCAGTGCAAATAAATAATAATAAATGTAGCTCTTGACATACAGTATATTTAAGTTATGCTGTTTGATAACGGCAAAACTAAAAAGTCAACTGCTGGCAAGGTGCAACGACATAAAGGCTACCAGTTTAGTGCTGGTGTTCTGATTGCAGGTACTGTAGGCACTCACGTGCAGTTGTAGTTGTGCGGTAGATATTTTTCCAAAATGCCAGCTTGACCAATTAATCAAAAGCATATTAAATAGCACAATATCAAAAGAAATGCATACATGTCCCAAAATAATTGCTCAAGAAGTGTGTGCTCTGTATGACGAACGTGCAGTAAAGCGTAACGTCGGAGTGTCGCATACATTATACGTATACTCCCAAAGGCTAACCGGTAAATACGGGGCTGGGGTGGAGGTGCGCTTCGATAGCGCACATGCCTTAGATCAGACTTAATTTTCGATGAGCTAGCCTCATAAAAAAAAAATGTAAAAAAGCAAAAAAAAAAAATTAAGTTAAACATTGCAGTAATGGCGGTTGCTTGTATTATAGTTAAGTTCACTGATAAAACTTTAGTATAGAGTCACAGGGTTTTGTAGTAAGGGTGAGAAAAGTAAGTAAACAGCATTACTAATTCAAAGCTTGATTTTTACTTTCATACGCTCCCATGTTAATCAATGAGTCTTTGCACACTGCCAGCGTGCGGACACTGCTCACTGAGCCGAGGCAGAGTTGTCACTTTTTTTTCCCGCGGGGAGTCTATTTTTCCACCTTGCCTTGCGTTTTGGAGCGCTTAATAGATTGCAATGGAAATATGTCGTAGAAGCAGGTAAAACACTACAAATAATTTAAAGAAAACAATTTTATTGTTTCTTAGCCACACCCCCAAAGTACTTTCTACCCCCCTTCATTTTTAAAATGGACTCATTACAATATAATGTCTATGCTGGAGGCCTAATTGAACTGAATAAATATTAGGTCTACTGTGTAGGCTACAGTTCACACTGACTAAACAAAGACAAGCAAATGCATGTTGTTTAAGTTACTTCCTTGCAACTGTAGCAGTAGGCCTATGTGAAGCAGGCAAGAGTTTGTTGTACATCATAAATGGAGTCAGTTAAAATAGATTTAGAAGATAGCAGCGAAAGAACAGCTGATGAGGAACATCCATGGCAATATTTGAGGAAAAACTTTAAGGGAACTAGCTCCAAAAACTGTTCCTGGAAGATGCAATGTCTGCTATGCCAACTGATAAAACACTAACTTCTCCATCCAAACTAAACAGCCTGAGCCTAACCTGAACTTATTCCATTACAGACTACCTTTGTGATACAGTATGACTTGTTACCCAAAAATAATTAGCTTCTAAGCTAAATGTATATTCCTTTATTCCTTTATACTACAATTACTAAGAAGATACATGAGAAACATATTTTGTTTTATTGGGTGTGTGCAAATAGGAAAATACACAGCACATTACTCTTATATTTTGAGTATAGAGGCTCTACTTGTTCACTTGAGTAAAGATTAAAAAATGAAGTTGGACTTTTACCAGAGTTAGTAAGCTATTACTTACTTGAGCAATGATATTGTGGTATTGGCACCTCTAGGCGGTAGTGGAGAAATTATTAGCCTATCTTGGTATTAGCTGTATTTATCAATCATTGATTAATTCAAAATAAAAATATTTCCCTTCTATAATTATAAATACATGTGTCAGTAATCAATATCGGCTGTGTCTAATCCCAATAACAGACAAGCTTTTGGCTAAATGAAGATTCTGAAATGCTAACATCAATCCAGAGCCTAAAGGCATTCATAATAGTAGAGTAGTAAAAACAAAACCAATAGCCTGGTTTAGAGAAGGAAGACTGTCTTTATTTCAGGCATTTTACAGTACTAATGATCTAAGAATAGCACATTTCAGTGAAGTGTCTGTCATTAAGCTGGCACATAGAAATATGGCTGCCCTTGGCTATCCTTATTGGTATCAGCCATTACTGCCATTATGAAGATGGATTGCTGTCATTGTCACTTAATGGACAGGTGACCTGTGTGTGTGTGTGTGTGTGTGTGTGTGTGTGTGGGGGGGGCATGCACAAACGTTCGTATGTGTATGCATATATGTGTACAGTATCAAAGTCTTTCTGTACAGCTTAAAGCTGTTATTCACAAGCCCATGATACGCAGATATGCCATGCAAATCTTCATATAACATAACCGTTTATTCCTTGAAATTAATTATCTTAAATTATATGTCAAAATTGTTAATTATTATGATGAATGTTTTATTGCAATAATATTGAGAGGAATTAGAACAATGTTAAAATGAGTCACGCACACTCAATGCAGTTGTCACAGAGAGTAATGGCTATAATTCATTTAATGGGAACCAAAATATTCATGGCTTTTAATAGCAAAGAGAGAGAGAGAGAGAGAGAGAGAGAGACCCAAAAATGCAACTCATCTTCATCAAAGCCTCAGTGATGAAGTCAGTAAATATAAAATACCTGAACTGGAGGGGCTTAAAAATGGAGTCAGGAATTCAGAGAGACATTTGACATTTAAACAAAAAAACAAAAACACTTCTTCCTTCAATGTGTTGAGTGTTCCCTTAGAAGCTCTGTCCCACCACTGGACACACATTGCCAAGTGTTGTGTGGTGCGGTCTGCACCACTTTATTTGTCTTCCTATTTACAGAGTCAGGACTGTGTAGACAGTCTAGGGGACCCTGAGAAGATGTTCGCCGAATTTGACAAAAGAGTCATTAGTTTACAAGCACTGACTTTTCCATTAACGTTTCATACACAGTATGATGGTGACTAGATCAAACATTTAAATTGACACAATCAAACAGCATAATGGTAAACAGACTGCATTTAAATAGTGCTGTTGTAACCTGCTGGTCACTCACAGCACTACAGAAGTGCCTCTTATTCACCCATTTACACAAACACAGTCTTAAACCGACAGTGATTTCAGCCATGCAAGGCACCACCTGACCACCGGGGGCAGTTAGGGTTTTGGCATCTTGATCATCTTGGTGAGGCATTAGCAGGGTTTGAACCGGCAACTTCCTATTTATCTGTCGCTCCGCACCACCCACTGTGCCACTGTCGCCCATAACAGCAACACACAAAACCAGATGAATAATAAGATTAAAAATATTCCATCCCACATGCTGGACATGGAATAACGTCATTGATTAAATGCAGTGGCGTTGCTAGCACCAAGCTTGATATTTGGGGCTAAAGCTCCAGAAGCCTCCAAGGCTTTAGCCTAAAATTCGTACTTTTTTTTTTGTTCAGCCCAAATCTTGTGATGTGTGAATAAAGAGATTCCAGGTGGCTGCTATACATTCCTTGTGCGCCAGGCTGGCAAGGAGCCAAATGTCTATTCTGGGTGGGTTTTACTGCACTCGAAAGGTGCCTCGAATGTCAAGTGCCTCTCGCTATCAGTGCTTATGTTTACACCGTTCGCCAAACATTATACTTTGGTGAAAACAGAACAGAAAATCAGTAAAAGAAAATATTTCTGTTGGGAAATTATAGGTAGGCTGCATTAAATAAATCTTTTTAGTACATATGTTATGTGCATTATCTTCATTTTCTGTAGACCCGTGACTTATTAGCATAGTATTTAGGCTACTGTACTTGTGGATGCTCGAGAGGAGGCAGTAAGGCTTTAAACAATATTTAGCCTCTATCATACAGTGCATGCTTTTTAATAGCCTATATGCAGCAAGAAGCCTTCTAGCCCATCTCATGTAGCAGAATATATGTGACAGCTTACAAATACATGTAAATAGTGCATTAAGGCCCCTCTACAAATCTCTGGGCTAAGCCCCTTATGGGTACAAATCCTATGGTTGTACAAATAAGCATTTCTGTTCAGTGTCATCACTTCTGGTTTATTATAAACATTACAAGAACTTGACCTGTAAAATACATGAAGGACCCGCCTTTCCAGCTCAGCCCTATATAATTTGGGCTTAGATTGACATGTATTTATTGTTATAACGCATTTAAATATGTTGCATAAGATACACCATCAACATTGTTTAGAGACACTGCAACAGAGATGGAATTGGTCATATGGAGTGATGATACTGTACATATCTAAGCTCATAAAAATGCCAAAATATTACTGGCATCCAGTGTACTTGGCGGAAGTGATGTTTAAATTGTACTGATACTGAATTCTCCAGGGTAATACCTCTCTTTACATTATTGTAAATGTTAATTTTAACTCCAGTAATGATCAACCCTTCAGAAATCATTATATTGAGTATGGATGGTTGAATATACATGGCTTGGTCTCTTACCAGACAAAATGTTAAAATATAACCTCCTTTGTGGACATTATATTTGACTGGATACGTGTTTTTTTAAATTTACAACTTATCAACTGATTCAGAAAATTGCTGGTGAAAAGCGACATTACATCTGCCCAGCCAGCCTTTTTAGAAATGGAAATGTGATGTTAATCATCTCAAACCCCATGTTAACAAATGTATAATATATATATATATATATATATATATATATATATAAATAATCAATAATTGTGAATTGAAGAAGATGTGTCTTTGTAAAATACCCACTCTCACATGTTGGGAACATGACGGTGTTATAGGTGAATGTGACAGAAATTTGATGAGAAATATGATTATAATTTTTGTCCTTTTTTTCAATTTTTGTTCCTTTCATTTTGTAAGGCACATTTCTCTCTAAATATGTGGATTAGGACGTTTGATATATTCCTGTCCAGAGCCAGCGTCATTTTGTCTGGACTGTGGTCAAGTTAAATATACAGTAGCTGCGGTCCAGTCCAATAACGGCATTTTAATTAAGATTTGTGTTGTATAATAGTTACAGTATTAATGGACATTGCACTGATTTGCTAACATCTGTTATTTTCCTTCAAACCAATTGGCAATTTCTCTGTATTGGATAGAGACAATCCTTTAATTATTGTTAGACTTTACATTTATTTCAAAAGCAGTGTAGCGTGACAGCCATATTAGTCAAAGTACATACAATATTCATTCTATATTTCAAATACAATGTTAGCTATACTCTATTGAAACAGAAAATCAGGCCACTTTAACAGTTCACTACTTTCATAGAAAAGTCAACAGTATTTCACATGTAAATTATTTCAAATGAAATTATCTTTGAAATATCAGGACATTTAATATCACATTTTGAACACTGAACAAACCTGGGTGATTTGACCTAAATCACTTACTGGGATAATTGCCTTCGCAATGTAATTAACTAATACTATTATCTCTTTAAGAGCGGACCCGTAAAAAAGCTTTTCAGGTGTCTCATTTAAGAACAACATTTAAGATAACAATAACCACTTCATCTGCTTTGTCTGATCCATTTTGATCCATAGAAACAAACGGTTCATGTCTGGCCTCCTGAATTGTATGAATAAATTGAAATTGTGGCTATGGTTTCTAAGTACACTGAGACAGGCGACCACTTTAGTACATGGTGCTGTCTGACTACAATACATCAATTGTAGCGGGTGTGTGTGCGAGAGGGGCCCTTACAAGTCGTCCTCATCTGTTTGTGCTTACCTTGCGAGGTCACGTCAGCACAAACTCTGTGCTGGACCAGTGTGACCTGCCTTATACCCTCCTGGACCATCCAAATAGGGTCTAAGCTGTCTGGCTCACCATATGCTAGGTAACCAACACATTTGTTACCAGGAGCTCATCGCCCATCACCTTGAACAAGCTTGAATGACATTTGTTTAGTACGTTTTACATAGTGTAACTTATTACTCTTTCCAAAACGAGTAATACTGGTACAATTACTAATCAAAGTAATGCTGCATTACAAGAACGAGATTTCTGGTCCTAGCAAATTTAGGTTAGGCTAATTGAACCAACCTGTCAATCATCTGGTTTGAGAGGCTGCAGTGTTTTCACTTTGGCTGATTGTTGACTCCTAAGGTTCATTATAGTTCCAATAAAGAGGATTCTGTTCTAAAATGAGCTGACTACACAGGGTGTCATTTTTCGGCAGGGGCGAAGCAGGGTAGTGATTGTGAAAGTAATATAGTAGTAACTAATTACTTTAAATACCCAGCAATAAGTAAATTAATATTATTACATGTTGAAGTAGTAATAAGCAAAAAGTAACTTATTACTTTTCCTGAGTAACTTGCCCAACACTGATGTGCACACAGGGAAAGTTCACGTGAGTTGACGGTTAATCCTAGCTTGAACTTAGATTCCACCGCCATTTCATTTAGCCATCATATCCCTTGTCAACACATTCAATAGAACCATACCTAGTCATGATGGACATTAGTAGAAAATATGGGCCCTGGAAAAATTAGTTTGCTAAAATAATTTATAATAAAGATTCACAAGTCAATTGACGACACTGATACATTTTTATTGCAGGTTTCATCACGTATTCACAAGAGGGCAATCCTCCCGCAGTAAAATGGAAAAATAGACCACAATATGTCTACAGCCAATATGAGATGTGCTGTGTAGCTCACTTTACCACAGCAGCTTTTCTCGGTATAGGCTTACGTGATGGGTTGTGCAAGCGTATATTAGTATGTGTTGGTGTGTATATGCAAATCTATTGTAAACATACATTACAGTAATGGCATATAATTCACTAAATGGGATTCCCAGAAGGTTATCAGTCTGCTGTAGAAACGATAACACAAGTTGTAGCTCTTAGCAAACAAACATAAAAACAGCAATGGTCTTCAAAAGTTCCAATTGCGTTCATGTGTTGATCCCAAGTTGTTGAAAAAGGAAGCGACACAGAATGGATAGACAAGTGTACATCTCCCTCATCTTCTCATCTGGTCTTGGCCTTATT
>JAODUH010000001.1:3541476-3559068 GCA_027564835.1 Typhlichthys subterraneus | reverse complement strand
TCACATGAAAAGATATGCTCACATATTTGCAAATATGTGAGGGGTGTACTCACTTTTGTGAGATACTGTATATACTGTGTATATATATATATATAAACGTATATACACCATACACATTTTAATACTGTAAAAACAAAATGCATTCCACATATCACCTGCTTTGCTGCCTGTCCTGTTCACATGTCTATCTGTCTGCCTATTTCAATTCTGGTTTCAGGTCAGATATTGCGCGCTGAGCTGAGTTTATTCAGAAGGATGGCTTAACATGGCCCTAGGGCCCAAACGTGTGCCAATATATGTAAGCGTGCACATGCACACACATGCACAACCAGACACATATACTTCTACTCGATTAAACCCACCCGAAGAAATAAGACATCGTAATAACTTGGTGATTAGCTACTATCTTGCCAAAATTGTGTGTGTGTGTGTGTGTGTGTCTGTATGTGTGTGTGTGTGTGTGTGTGGCACATCAGTTCTATAATAATCTTATATAGTATAGCCATGGGGCTATACTACACTGTCTGAAACACTGGTGCCTTAAAAAACAATACAGCACTCTTAATTTCACTAGTTTTCAGAAAAGAACAGAATCTTATTGTTTTGGACATGTGCGGTCGATTCCAAATGCGTGTTATAGAGACAATGGAGCAAAATACACTGCGAAGTGGAGAATTAACCAAACATTTTAATAGCATCCGTAGGGTGCATAACATAATATTTGCTTTTGAGCGATGCATGTTGTAATTTGCAGTCCCAGTTATTGAAGAATTTTCCTTGCCTTAACATTTATATTTTCAAGATATAATAGCCACTGCTTATTTATATCCTCAAATAAATTATTATAATTACAGTCCTTTAAAAGCAAACACATATCTAAATCACAGCCTTCCATCAGAGATCATTATACTGAGTTAAATAAACCACTAACATTGCCTGCAGTCATTTTAAGTACATGAAATTATGAACATGAACAGCTATACATATTTGCCACAGATATACTTAAACAATTTTCTCCCTTTCAGTGACTTTAAACTGGACAAATTACCGCCACATAAATGACTAAATCACATATATGGAGTGTTCATCAATAAACTAAAGTTGAAGTAAGATATTTTGGTGAGTTTCCTACATGGGCTGCCAATGTTAGCCTTATGAATGTGACATCGTCGTGAGAATCAGTCTGGAGAGCTTGCAATCCTCGCGCTTCAGTTTTGGTCAACCTAGTGTGTGACCAATCAGTATTGATAGCTATGGTCTTGGTTTAGGTGTGACTCGAAAAACAACCATGGCGGTCCTTAAAGAGGGTAACCTAGATAACCTAGAATAGCAGTCATATTAGCCTAGAAGAGCAAAGAATGCCACTGGCTTTTCTCACTGGAAAATATGTTTTCATTCTTCTTCTAACTGGCTTCGGTAAGAGTATGACTCAACAACTGTCTCTACTGTTTGTGCAATCACCTGCCAAGTATTATTAGAAAGTGCCTGACCTTTTCACAACAGTTTCAATCGATGGCTCTCTTGATGGTTGTAATTAAACCATCTTTTTCATTATATCAGTATTGCATGATTCATACTAAAATCTTCTGTTAAAGTTATAATTACTTGACCAAACTTACTGTATACGAGTAACCGGCTCCTTGAGGCCTTACAAAAAAAAATAACCAAAACTACCTACTCAGTGGCTCATGATTACAATTCTCCTTGAGGAATATTATAAGATGTTATTAAAAAGGTTGTCACTGACGGTACAATTCTGATCTTCGACTGGGAGTGTAATAACCTACAGTATACAGTGTCCAACATACGTTAAGGTACTGCTAATAAAAGTAGCTTCACTCCAACATGTGACAGAGGCCAATTTTCCTCCAACATTTCATGTAATCTTTTAATATCAAAATGTCACCTGTGTGTTTAATACTTGTATTGGAGGTTATTTTAACCAAGGGATTAAATGTCACAGGTGGAGGACGCAAGATTAATCTGTAGTGAATATATAATGAGTGTTGTCAGAATCACCTTTTATACTGTATGCTTGTTGGTTAATTAACACAAAACACCTGCATAATTAGGAACATGTGATAATATTTGATTTGATCAGAACAGACAAACAATATTGCCTATATGTGGATTCGTTATTTCACCTTTTTCTTTTCCCCCCTCCAACCAAAGTTTACAACTGGGATCAGTTAATGTAATCAGCATCCCCAGTGCTTCCTACATTCCTTCAGAGATCCCTGTGGTGCCGAGGATGTATCTGGGGTAGTACTAAAACATTATGGTGTCTCAGCTGACTGCCTCGGTCTCTGGGTCTGTTTTGTCTATTTAGTGAGACACCACATGCTAAGCTTGTGATATCAGGCTCTTGTGTGGCATGTCAAGGAAAGCTTTTGATTTAAAGATGCAACTCCCCTTTGGGTGGTAAGCTGTTCTACAAAGTCATAACACAGCACAATAGGCTCCTTGTTGTCAGATGATTAGGCTGTGTGTGTGTGTGTGTGTGTGTGTGTGTGTGTGTGTGTGTGTGTGTGTGAGCGCATGTCCACGATGGCAGATGCTGGTTTCAAATCACAATATATGTCAAATCCCATGAATAGTCTGGTGAAATGGTGGGGCTCTTTGTCTTGTAGACCTTTTGAATATTGTGTGAGAATGTCAGGGTGTTGATTGGGGATTTGCTGGATCGGACGTACATTGAGAGGAGAGTTGGCTTTAGTCCATTAAAAGAGCTTTCACAATTTTGTCTCATCTCAAATGGGTTTCCTTTAAACATGGTTTAATTTTTATCCCCGGGAGTGAGAGAATACTATTCACGTGTGTGTGTGTGTGTGTGTGTGCGTGTGTGCGTGTGTGTGTGTGGGGTCATAGCAAGCTCTTTTTCTTCATGTGCTGGTACTGTGCTGATACTCTCACACACATAGCATGTATGACCTTGTTCCCAAAAAAAGCGTGATGAGTCCTCTATTTATAAACAATACCGATAACGCTTTGCGTTCTTCATTTCCCTTTTCTACTTTACGTCTCGCCAATGGTTCAAGAACAAAACTAAGGGAACGCATGTGTAAACAACAAAGGCAGCTAATAACACAAAGTGCTAATTCACGTGATTGTTTTTTTGGTGCAGTAGCGCAACCAGGGACTCTGCTGGCAGTATTACAGCTCAAGCAGCAGAGAATTAGGCCACTGAAGGGCAGGAAAGCATTGTACGGAAGGCAAGTGAAGAAAGATAAAGGGGAAGGCAGAGGGGGAGACCAGAAAAAGAGGTGACTTCAACTAATTCAATTAGACATACCATGGCTTGAGGGCAGATGTGGGGACAAAACAGGACCGGGGGTTTGTAATGGGCCCATTCATGGTTTAGCTACTACAGGAGATCAAAATGCTAAAGCAGGGCTGAGCTTAACATGTCCAATGCAATGTAATTCTACTGTAGAGTATAGTGAAACATCACAACCTTGCTCTTTTTGGAAAAGGTCAAAGGTTCCACCCGTTTATGGTAAATGGGCGCATTATCCAAAGCGCTTTACAGTATTTTGCCTGACATTCACCCAGTCACACACACATTCATACAACGATGGTGATTGCTGCCATGCAAGGTGCAACCAACCACCGGGAGCAGTTAGGGGGTTAGGCATCTTGCTCAAGGATGCTTACAGGTAGGTCAACACCAGGGTTCAAACCCACAACCGTCCGGGAACACCCAGACCACTAGACCATCCTGTCCCCCCGTTTAGCATGAGGTTAGCGGTTAGTGTGTTTAGCGTTGAATGTACAACACAGTATTGCATTTACAGTAAGTGGGTTACTTGACATTTTTCAGTGGCCAGCCATTCGATGGAGGATAATTAGCAAGTCATCTTGCAATGGGGTAACTTATGCAATGTTTGGCAATACTTAAAAGAAGGGACTATGTTTGTGCATACACATACAGTACAAATCACCCAATGATAAATCACCTTGTGTTTAAGCTATATGGTTGTATAAAAGTAATATCACACCATGTGCTGTTGGACTGTAATAACACTGAGGCTGTATTTGCAGAATAACAGCACTACTGCTTGTGTAATATTGCCTCATTAGCCACATATTATGAATTTGTACAGTAGGCTACTTTTGAGGTCACAGTCTATTGTAACCAAACCCTGTGTATAACACTGCATTGCTTCTATTCAATATACAGTCATTGATCACTGTTTCAAAAATGTGTGGGTAACTTGTCTGTGTGTGTATATGTTGGGGTTTGGTAGCTGGTTATGAAAGCAATATGTTCATGTGTTTAAAACGGGGAAGTAAGATATCTGAAATATCTCTGTTCACTGTGTTAACGGCCCTGGGCAGCATAATCATGCTCTTTATGGCATTATGTACAGATCAACGTGATGAAGAAAAGGTAATCAAACACTGTATGGTTATAGAGATGGTAATTCATTATAATTATCACATCTATTACTTCCACTAAAGGCTCGTGAGAAATGCAGGTCCATATAGTTCAGTCACTGGCGTTTGTTTTCATTGGGGAATCATCGCCTTCTTTTTCATGCCAGGTCATGCCATCAGATGATGGCTTTGTTGTCAGAGAGGCAAACCAGCTCTCTGTATTAACATGTTATGGGAAGGCTGGTAATGAAGGTGATGATGTAAAACTTACATTTGAAAGTTAGGGGCTCGGCGGGAGGTTTTGTACATTTGCATAAAGAATGTGTGTATGTGTGTGTGTGTGTGTGTGTGCGTGTGCACGATAATTGGTGTGTGAACAAGTATGGCATTCCACAAGCTTTTCCGCATGCAAGTGGTTTTACACGATTGACATCGTGTGCTATCAAGAAATGCTGTATGGATTACAAAACAGAACAGAGATTTGCAATTTCACACCTTTTGTGTATGGGAAGGTGAACACGGACACCATTGTAGTGTGAAATGGTGTGTTATGAACACATTAAGAAGGAGGATAATGTACGTTTAAAATGTAAAGTAATATTATGTATCTGTCATGAGACACATGAATGCTGGTATTAAGATTGACAAAATTCTCATTTTATAAAAAAAGAAAAAAAAATATATAAATCTAAAAATCTACATTTTATTATCTGAAAACAGAACCCCACGTCAGATCTGCTAAAAATCACCCCAGGACCTGGCTGGTTTCAGCGGTACACTTAGGACGCTCATACGTCCTCATATTCAAATGTTAATGCTAATGTTAATCGGGGTCCACCGACCCCGATTAACAGCCCCTCCCCTCACTCAGCTCCTTGACGCACAAGTTGTAGTGGGTGGAATCAGGCACAGAGCTGGGGTGCAGAAAAACCTTACAGAGTAAGGCATAATAAACACTTACGTTTAAACATTTACAGTTTAATCAACGTTAAATCATTCTGTAAATCAACATTCCACTCTGTTGCCTATAATTGCAAAAGCCGATTATAGCAGGTACCCAGCTTTTACAATACTCCTTCTGATGCCCAGCCAGGTGCCTGCAAATGAACCACCAGACTGTATATAAACACAATGAGAATACTGTCTTTTTGGCTGCTCGGCTGTGCCTCGGTTGCCCGCTGCCTGTGCCAGAGCCGGTGGCTATAGTGCCAGTGTGACAACCATGCTCAGCCCAGTCAGATCGGGCAACAGATGGCCTTCAACACTTTATATCCCTCCTGAGCACTTTTAGAACGAGAGTAAATGCAACGACAAGTGATGGAAACGTAAACGTGCTCGGACAGCAGAGCGGAGTGCATCACGGGGAGCGATGGCATGAGGCATGGGAGAAAGGAAGAGCAAGGAGGAAGGTTTGTGTGGGAGAAAAAAAACAACAGGGACCTTCTGGGAAATAAAGGACGTAAGAATGATGGTTGGGTCTGTGAAATGATGATGGAGATGTTGAAAAGCTAAAAAGGAATAATGACTTCCCAAGAAGATGATCTAAATAGAGAATATGGGTAAAAGGCAAGACAGAATGGGCAAAGAGAAGAGTAAATCAATGGAACAGCAGGATGATTACACCAGAGGTCACCTGTCGTCAGGGAGAGAGAAGTGATTGACATCTCTCTGGATGGTAAGCATGAGAGCAGTATCTGACACTATGCTGCCGGCTATAACCTCCAGCACTGACATCTGACATGGCCTTTAAAGTGCTCAGGAGGAATGCTGTAGTGATGCCGTCAACAGTGTAAACAATGTGTTCCTCTGAAGATTGTGTGTCCTGTTATGCATGCTGGATTTCAACACTACGCTGGCTAACCGGCCAATCTGTCAGAGGAGAGATGGAGGTAGGAATGCCAAAACACACTGCTGCTTTTCCCAGCCCCACACCCCAGCATGTGCGCGCACGTACACACACACACACACACACACACACACACACACACACACACACACACACGCACGCACACACGCACTAAATAAACAAATGATGCAATCCAAGATGTTCTGATTGAATACACTACAGCACATCTCACAGACCAAGACACATGAGACACAGTGATGAACTCTACTAGTTGAAATATTGTTTTTTCAGTATTAATAAATCCACAGGCTACAGAAAAGGAAATTGTGGTGACTCCATCTGTTTCTCTGCGTTCTATTAGTACCTATGGCAGGTTGTCATGACACTGACAGCTGAGAAATGCATGAGTGTATTAGACAGAAACAATCACGGATGTCAGCAAACTGTCCTGTGGTTGTAAGCACATCACTTAGCGTTCCAAAATACACATTTACAAATGTTTATATTTTTGTTAAAACACATTTACTATAAATGGTAAGATAATATATCCCATTGGCTATATAAATGTGGTCTTTAAAAAAAAAATTAAGATATGTGTACTGTATATGTGCTTTTTGGAGAGCTATGTGATGTTATATTTTGACAAAATAGGTTTTACAGGGGTTGAAATAGCACTGTGTTCTTGTGTAACTTTTATTTTCTTTGACCTTAAGATGTAGCAGTATAAGTCTTGCAGAGCCAGTCTTTACTTGTGTGTAGGTCATTGGTAAATGTAACGACAGAACTCTGGCTCTTCGCAGGCCTTGTAAATCTGTTAAATAATGGTTACTGCGTAAAATGTATGGAAAAACTGAAATCAGTCAATAAAGCACTGCACCAGTGTCGCACCAGAATTATGGATATAGACTTGTGAATGCTAACAGCCAATGAAAATCAACTTCCTCACTTTCTGAAAGTGTTGTCGAGCTTACAAGCTTATGTGATATAGTGCTAGATGACGGAAAACGCTGAATCTATAGCGATATTAATATTAAATGCAACAATATGCAACCATATCTAGAAAAATAACATGACCAACCAAATATTCCCAACTAAATGTTTCCATGTAGTTCAAACACACTCAGGTATTATATCAGAGACAGCTACAGTAGATTTTTGATGTGCGGGGGCCCCCCAACAGATCACTGATATTGAAATTGATTTGTCTGACATTGATTGTGTTCCCTGCATCAACCGCTGTACATCCACATTACATTATATGTTACTGTCTCTCACTCCCACGACTACCCCAATCCCGCTCCTAGAGGAAAGCAGTTCCCCTGGAAGCAAACGTCTGCAGTCAATCTCAGCTTGGGGAAGACAGCATGGGGAAAACGTGAAAGAGATCCATAAATCAGCGAGAAGAAAAAAAAAGAGCACGTTTATTTTTCTCTCAACGGGAAACTTCCACCAAAAGTGCTTGTCTCTACTTAGAACAGAAGACAAGCTTCTCTCCCCTCAACCACCTTCTTACAGTACAATAATTCTAATTATGTTCAGACAACTAAACATGCTGGCTCTTAGGACAGCACAGATAGGGGGGAATTGGCTCATTTGCACAATAATAAATGTAGGTTTGAGCCCATAGAAAGCCTATTAACATTTAAATGATACAAGGACGTTATCTCCTAAGTGTGTGGTTATCCTGGGTGGCTTCCTGTGCGGATGTGCAGGGAATGATCAAACAGCCCGGCATCCTTCGACACCCCACGCTCCCACGTTCAACACTGACAGCACAGTTGACAGTGCTTTGTAATTGGATAGAATGTGTGTGTGTGCGTGTGTGTGTGCGTGTGCGTGCGCGTGCGCGTGCACGGACGGGAGGGGGAATGATGGAGGGAAGACGGAGATATATCGCAGGAGATGGGAGGATGCAGAGTTGGTACAGCTCTGTGGGATTAAGGTGGTGAAATAAGATGGTTGAAGGAGATTGGGAGAGGTTAAGCTGGAACGGAGATTGGGACGGGCTGATACGAGAAATGCACCTCAGCGAACAGCCAGTATCCTTCCACGAGGAGTCAGAGACGAGGGCACGTCTAGACACCAGGGCTAATGGCAGCTGTAGTGTTTCTTATTGCCAAGATGACCAGAGGAATGCAATACCTTGCCACATTTGTAGCCATTATCTGCTTTGAGAACATCTGGATGGAATTATCCTGCAAGAGCTAGCCATGAAAATGTATTGCCCACCCAAATTTGCCATACCCAAAAATAACTGTTTTTTACGCAGCACCCTAGTGCGTTTGATTTTACTCATAATCAAATGTTGAGTTAATGTCTTGTCTGAATTATGTTGTATATTTGATTAAAATGTAATAAGAGACCAAAACCACTTAACTACTACATTGCCATTTACCTGAGCAAATTTGTAGCGTGTTTGGGGTGTGTGCGTGTTTGTGTGTGTGTGAGAGAGAGAGAGAGAGAGAGAGAGAGAGAGAGAGAGAGAGAGAGAGATGAAACCATTAGTCTTACTTATAGACATACGGACCACATCTGGTAGTGCTCAGGCATTAATTTGTTTCTCCTCAATTACCTTTGTTGGAATGTCAGAGTGACGTTGAAGGGTGTCTGGGCACTGCTAATTGCTTGTGTGTGTGTGTGTGTGTGTGTGTGTGTGTCCGTGTGTGTGTGTGTGTGTGGGTTGGTGACCACTCTTGTGTAGATTTGTATGTGGTCTTGACAGGGGACCGGTGTCAAACATTATGTTAGCGCTCTGGTTTAAATGAGGTCAACAGATACTCAGACTGGCATTGTGATGCAGACACAAAAACATGGACACATCACGCCTTTTTTGTTGTCTGCGCTGGGAAGCAGTTTACCTCTTCAACCCTCATTACCATGGCAATAGCAAGCAGACAGCGATGTTCGTTAAAAAGCAGTTAAAATGAAAAAAGAAAGAAAAAAGCTGCCTATACAGTTTGAGCTGGATGGACAATTACACCTCTCTCTCTCTCTCTCTCTCTCTCTCTCTCTCTCTCTCTCTCTCTCTCTCTCTCTCTCTCTCACACACACATGTGTATAGCTCAATGTGCTTCATCCCTTAGCCTTTATAAACAATGGCCCATTCAACCTCTATGAATAATTAAGTGCTGAATGTTGAGAAAAGGGGAACCTTGTTGGCTATTTAAAGAGAAAGGCTACTGCATGGGTCTACATACCATATTACCAAGAAGGCGATGAAAACGCGCTGTGACATTATCTAAATGGCACACATAGAAAGACATCTAAACACACTTTAGGTTTTTGTTCATGCTCACTGCCCCACATGACATTCATGAATGATAAACGTAGAGGATAAATAGTGTGGTAAATATAAAATATTGATGCGGATGTGGGGGGGGGGGGGGTCAGGTGAATCATGTGATGTCCTTGTTAGTGGTTTGTGAGGAGTGTGTGGTCACCAATTCATGTTATTTTCCAATTCAAATGAAAATATTTCAATTTGTAGAAAGACTTCCGGGCTTAAATAGAGTATATTTATTATACTTTACGTACTATTACATTATATACACTAACAGCATATCAGTGAGTGGGAGGCAGACATATTTGATTAATCATCAAGTCTTTTCTCCAATTATGACTGGAAGTCAACACAAATGACGATATTGCATTTGAAAACTAGCTTTAGTTCTGCGTTGTTTTTGTAGAAACAGTTGTGAAGGTTGACAGCACACTTTATGAAATATTAAATATGTCATACAATGTAAAAATGTTTTGCAAATGGTTCAAGATGTCAGAGTAGCATTTAGAAATATGTGCTGTTTTGGCCTTTCACAGAGCTTTTAAATAAGTAATGGAGATACAGTATCTGCTCCTGCCCCCTTCCTTAACCATTGACTTGACCTACTGTATACGAGATTAATTATCCTATCTTATCTTTTGTTGTCTCACTTTATCTCAAGTGGATAACTTATGTCGTATTTAGAATAGGCTGTGGTATTTACAACCCAGAATGTCGGAGTCGTAGGATTAATTGATGTAAACATTGATGAAACGCTTCTTAGGTCAAGTGGTGTTTATACTGTAAGCCTATAAATTTATGGTGGCATGCACACTGTTGCCTAGACTGTATTAATCACTCAGCATAGCAACGTGTGCTTTGGGCATCATTCTGACCGTGACCAGGAAACAATCAATGGGGGGTTAGCATGTCACTTTCACCAAACAGTAAGACCCAGCACAGATACGGGTTTAGAGTAGAACTTCACCTCAGCTCTGAGCCTGGCTCCACCCAATGGAGAACAATTATAAAATGGTTGTCAAGGAGCTGAGTGAGGGGAGTGGGGGAGCTGAGAGGGGGACCCCCATTAACTTTAACGTTAACGTTTGAATCTGATGATGCAGGAGCAGATGAGGAGTACTGTTGGAAACCAGCCAAGTCCTATACCGACTTTTTAATGCAAATGGCGTGTGGAGCCATCAGACCATGAAATCCAGATTTTTATCAAAACGTTTTGTGAAATGTCAATATTAAAACCAGAATGTATATTCAGGCATGTGTCTCATCACAGTCCAGTCCTTTTATTTAATTTCCAGCTCCAAAAACACATTTAGCGTGCAATCCAAACAATGTACTAGTGAATAGCACCATAGAAACACACACACACACACACACACACACACACACACACACACAGACACACTTTCATATTTTCATGTTGTTGTTTACATGATAAAGCAGCCATACTGTACACATATGCATTTTGATGGTGATATACACTGTTATTCATTGCAAACACTATGCATAGTTTTATTCTGGTATAACAGTATGACAATCAGTGTGATGAGATTACAACCATATAGCAATTTCACTTTCATCCAGGCTCATTATACGTCAGTGTGATAATGTTGAAATGCCTTCCACTATGTGAGATTCTCTGCTGAACCATCAACTGAATTTATGGTTTAGCAACTTAGAAATAATTAAACATATATACAGTATAAATGTCGTCTTTGTTATTCATCTTGTAAAACATCTGATATCCGACTGAGCTATTGCTACTGTAGGCTTTCTCTCAACAATTATCTTCTTCTTAATATTAAGACAAAGGATAATGCTTTGCAACGAGGCCATGAAGACACTATTGGCTTCCACAAAAGGGGCAGGATGCATCCCTGTGGGGGGTCTGGTCGGTGGTCCAGACCTGCTAATCCGTGGGTAAGCACCCATGAACAAGATGGCTAACTTACAATTGTAACGTTTCACTCGAATCGAGACAACACGCAGCGTGGGGAGAAAAATACAGGTGTTTTAATGGCGGTAAGAGAACAGAGAACAAGAACAGAGACACGTTATAAGTACGCAGGATGATTAGTGAACACAAAACAGGTGCAGGAACAAGGAGGGGAAGGGCTGTCACGACGCCTTGGGCGGTGGTTAGCGCCCCGACGTGGCAGCGCGCCGGCGGAAGGAGGGCCTGGTCACAACCCCGGACCTGGGTGTGACAAATATTGGGCAAGTTACTCAGGAATGGCAATAAGTTCCTATTTACTTATTACTCCTTCAAAAAGTTAAAAATATTACTTTACTTATTACAGGGTATTAAAAGTAATTGGTTACGTTACTCGTTACATTAATATAGGCCCTATCTGACAACCGGCACAAATGCGGCGCAAAGCGGGAAGTCGGGAACGCAAGTGTCTTTGCTAGTTTCAGACCAATGCAGTTGTCATTTTCCCGTCCAGAGCTTCCACATTGTCGGATTAGCAAATGCACTTGTGCCCATTTGAGCGCCCGTGGGTGTGTTGGTCTAAACATGAGGTGTGGTCTAGAGCATCGCTGGCGCATTGCTATCTTGAGGAAGCGGAAAGCGATTGCACGATTGACCAGGAAAAACCTGGTTTAAAGTCAGGGCGAGGTGCATAATCTATATAGTATCGCCTATGGCAGGTGGACAACACGTGTACACTCTGCTTATTACACATACAGGGAAGTGCAGGAGCGCACAAATATGCAAAGGATAAAAAATGTACAATGTGAAATTTCATTAGTGTGTAACCTACATATTATTATATATTTCAGGGAACTAGGTATTGCGTAAATGGTTTGCTCCAGCGCTTTCACAAGCCCACCTGTATAAAAGGAATCATATGCCAAAGATGGAAGCGCGCCAGGAAATGTAAAGGGAATTGGAGATGGCACTTGGATTGGTTGATAGTATGTTACACCCAAAACACACCCATGAATAATGAAGAGAGCAAGTCCAACCGTCGTTAAAATAGCAAATGTGGATTTGGACACGTTGTCCACCTGCTGGAGCTGCTGCCCCCGCATCTTGGAGACTGCTGTTAACCAGCAGCGGGAGGGTGGGGGGCGGAGGCCCAGAAGGAACGGGCAGGGGCAGACAGGACAGGGAGAAAACAAGGACTGGAACAGACGGGAACAACATGGAGGTGGACAACAGACCATGACATAAATTAGTTCTCCTTGGATTGTCCCTGCCTTAACAACCATCCAGTCTAGTCATGTTGTGTCAAGTTATATAGTCTTTGTTAATTCAAGGCATGTAAAACATGTATGTTCGTGGTTAGGAGTAAGGTTAGGGTTAACCCTATAGTCTAGTCATGTTGTGTTAAGTTGTATAGTCTTGGTAATTCAAGGCATGTAAAGCATGTATGTTCATGGTTAGGAGTAAGGTTAGGGTTAACCCTATAGTCTAGTCATGTTGTGTTAATTTGTATAGTCTTGGTAATTCAAGGCATGTAGTCTTAGGGTTAGGTTAGGGTCAGGTATAAAGACCTCCGATTCCAAAGCACTCACAGCAAAGGTGTATGTCCTACAGAAATAGCTGATGACTACCTGCCTTTTTGACTTGCAAATTTTTAGTATATTGTATTTATTGTTTATTTTATTTTAATACATTCTTACAGGCAAAAAGCACACAATGACCTGCTAATGAAAACTCTGCTGTGCACCAGTACATCACCTCAATGCAGCATGTCTGTATAGAAGGATTGTTTTTGACTGTATTGAAAATTATAAAGTCAATATATCTAAATATCGTCCGAATACAGTGATACTCAAGTCATACCTTATGTCCTCACATCCCACAAAATTTCTCTTCAAAACGCACACAGAAGTGAAATCTTATATTGCTTGCTGAATCTCTTGTCTCAATCCAGGAGCAGATGTTAGCAACTTCCTGAGTTATATCCTTGGTTACCATAACAGAATAGGATATCATCAGTTATGGTATAATAAGATAGGATAGGATCAAAACACTGTGATTCCATGGTATAATAACCACAGGAGAGCGACCAACACATTTACCTTGTTGCCTTTTGCATTTAAGAAAGTAAGTGTAATGTTTTATCTTCTATAGTTTTTTGATGGGGTGAGGATGTGAGAGAATGAGGGTTTCTAGGGTATGGTATGCATTTCAGGTTTGCTGTTCTGACTAGCCAAAGGTCATCCAAATTCCTGACTTTGCTAACTGTCATTGAGAGTGGAACACAACATGGGAAAATCAGGACATGAGAAAAACATAGTACTCTACATTTAAAGAGGAAATCAGAGACTGTAGTATGTTGAGGCCGTTAGAGAAACAACACTTTGCATTTCAAATAGAACCCCTCCCATGTGACTCTTGTGCACCAAAAGCATCTTTCTCACTCACCCAAAGCTCACTCCACTGCCATTCCCCCAAGCTTCCAATGCTGCCTACATAGTTTACAAACAGTTTTCAAAGAAAGCAGTAGCAAATTGGAGCTACTTCGCTTTTGGGTGGCTCTATACACAGTGGGACAATATGTCCGATTGTTCCATTAACTGTTTTAAAATATATCTCCATAATGAATGTTTAATTAGCGACCAGCGGGTTTGAGATTTTTTTTTTGCTTTTATTTTTAATTTTTTTATTAATCAATATTTATGGTACACCAGCAGATGGCAGTAGGGATAATGTGCCTCTAGAGAGCAGCTAAGATGGTAATGAGAAGAAGACAAAAGAAAAGGCCCTGAGATTGCAGACAGGTAGGTGTCCACTGTCAGGACATGTGAGACACGCAGTGAATTTGTGATACATATGGCTAATACGCACGAGGTCTCGAAGGGCAAATGTCTGTGTTTTTGTATAGACACATGCGCGCATACACACACACACACACAGACAAACGGTAGGCTTGATAAACCACACAAACACCCAACATATTGTGCAGCCAAAGGGGACCCTCCCTGGTATTGCTCTCAAGGGCTGTGTAGAGGATGCGGGTGGAGTTGGCATTAGTGCCAATGTGGGGCCCAGTCAGACAGATGGGCAGAGCTGTGCGCATATGCCACACGCATTACATGTCCCACTCCTCTTCCCCAGGTAGGGGCCAGCCTGATCACATAAGGCCCCAAGTGGAATATCTACATTCCCAATTCAATTTGAAGGAGCCATCGCTGGCTCGTGAATGAGCAGCGTAGACAGTTCTCCGTAATGGATGATGAGCAAACAGGGAACATGCACATTTGACCTAGAAAGTGTTATTGTACACATGAAGCAGTGTGTGCAATGAAAGACATCAGGGTGTTTATTTGCTTTAGCAGGATAATAAACTGCATTAGCAATTCAACTGTGGGTGTTTATTTGGGTGTTAGGTGAATTTAATGTTCCTCATCAGGATAAGACAAAACTAAAGGAAACAATTTGCAAAACAAACGTCTTGTCTGTCATCATCTTTTCCACACTACGCACATACAATCCACTGCATCACATTGGTATGTCCCAAGCCCCCATGACCAGGAGGGAGGCTTGCTTCCATCCTGGTATGGTGGCCATCACCGGTACTGCAGTAAAACACTGTTGGAGGGCTGTTACAGCCTCTGCTCGAGGGAGGTAAAATGAAGACACCAGAATACCAAAATGAATCTAAACAAAATAACAATTATAACATTTAAAGGCAGAGTTTTTCTCAAAAACACTTGCTACCGTCAAGCTCAAATTATAACAATATCCCTCAGTTGGCGCCCCACACATTGAAGCACATTGTGAGGCAAAGCGTATTACTACGTCTTTGTTGTTGTGAGCGATATTTTTGAGGAGATATTTGGTGAATTTTACAAAAAGCATATTAGCTTATATTTAGCTTGCAATATCTGACTATACCTTTAATGGTCTAAAATAGGAACACATACAGAGGTGGCTGGCATTGATGCTACAGACCAATGCTGGTAAATAGAGGAGATTTTTATAGTATTTCACAGGTGTGAGAAATCAACCCTTATTGGCCTCATATACACCGCAAGACAAAAGGAGCAAAGCCTTTGTATTCCTGATGGCTCTTACAAAACATATGCCTATAAAATGTACCATTGCTTGAACAGAACATTCCAACCCACAAGAAAAAAAAGCATTCTTTTTATTATTATGGAATTTCATCAGTTTGCTCAATTGTTTATATTTAATCGCAGAAAAGCTAGTTTTCACTATTATTTTAAACACAAGGCACTAGCATGGATTTTTCGGATGCGTGGTAGCCACAGAAAACACTAATGTGCATATTTTGTACAGTACTGTATTACATTAGCTTCCAGCACTTGAAAGTCAGGACAATTAAGTTTAGTCCTTCTGCATGGAGCACTTTCCAAATAAGGTACTGTAAATTAGTTAGCTATTGCAAACTAATTGTAAGCTAATAAACTTGTTAAATTTACCAAATATCTCTTCACATTTAGCTATCTTACTGTTCTCTTTGCGTGCTGAAAAAATATTCTGTACTACTACACAGCCTTAACTCCATAAATAGGAACGGAAACAAAATACAGTTGTGATATCTTGTTGGCCTATCGACACCTTTTCCATCTTAATCGTCCTGGAGGGGTGGAATCCTCCCTCTGTGGTCCCTTCCCAAAGTTTCTTCCCTTTTTTCGCCATGGGGTTTTTAATGGAAGTTTTTCCTTGCCCGGGGGAAGGAGCAGGTTGAGGGGTGTTGTTTGTTTCCATGTGAAATGTACAGTAGACTGTACAGCCCTTTGAGACTAATGTGATTAAGGGCTATATAAATAAATGACTTGACAAAGTGGCGAACACCGCTCTCGACAACAAAGCAGTTGTAGACTTCACAATGCATTTCAAAATGTGGGGGTTTATACTGTAGACTTTATTTTTCCCTCTGGAAATATTACATTTATGGTCACCGTTTTGTCAAAAATCTATTTCGTATAATACACCATGATTCAGTATACCCACAAAAGATGAATTTAGTAAAAATATACACTGTTAAAGAAAAAAACATTTTTACTTTGCTTTCTGACAACATAGGTGATACTTTCAATTGAAAGCTGGAGAATGTAAATCTCCAGCTTTTATTATAAAAATTAAATACTATTAATATAAGAGCTAAAAGCTAATACCAAAAACTAAAGGCATTTTTCAGGTTAAAGGTGGCAATCAGAACAATATCCATGTAGTGGCCCAGGACATGCATTACATAGAATACAACATTATTTTTGCAGACAGACAGTGTGGAACTCATCCATAGCTGAAGCGGAAGCATTTTCAGTAGGGGTGGGCAGATCAATCCCAAAATGTTGATAACACAGATCCTACGTCTTGATTTTGAAGATTGATTCTAGTGTTAATAGGATCGATACCAGTTTCAGTTTCCCTCTTCTACATTGTACCCATTTCATTAGAGTATAACGTCTGTGCAAAGAACTAACATTCCGTTGTCGTGATCACAAGAGTGCATGCGTTGTTTGCTTCTCCAGTCTCCACTGCTGTTGTGTTATGCACACTAAACGACGAACATACTGTCGCACACATGCAGCGCGCATCGTGGCGCGCACCCTGACTACCGACGCCAATCCGACACGCCATGCATGCAGACGATATTTAAACCTTATAGGTTTAAATAGGACGTTTACCAACTGGTGAGTCGAGGAAATCCTGGGGGAAAGAGGGATGAATACAAGAACCGGCTTTTATTTTTAATTATTATAGTGACCCAAAGCTTCTCTTGGACTGCATACAAAAAAACGCTTTAAAAACTCGAGCCAAGCTGGGTGCGTGCAGCGTGCAACGGCCTATAGATTTCATTTACACTTTGTTACCATAAACAAGAAGAACAACTAAATAGAGGATTAAGATTATCTGGGCTGTGGATTGTCACATTATCCTGAACTACAGATGGAAGCTCAAAAGCCGCTGGAAAACAGTTTCATCCCCCCCCCCACCCTTTGACATGGCTACCAAGCCAGCTTGCCTTAATAACAGTTCCGGCTTGGTGTTTCCATGACAACCAATGCTTGATTGCTTGCCATAATATTCTTTAATGTGGCTTAATGCTGTTTGTACCTCACAACACTTTGCTCTAGCCTATTTCTCTTGATCTGTCGGGGGGGGGGG
>JAODUH010000001.1:3522028-3541376 GCA_027564835.1 Typhlichthys subterraneus | reverse complement strand
ATGTGAAATTGATTGTCAATCAGTGTTGCTTCCTGAGTGGACAGTGTGATTTCACAGAAGTGTGATTGACTTGGAGTGGCATTGTGTTGTTTAAATGTTCCCTTTATTTTTTTGAGAAGTGTACATTATCTAATTCATACATAAATATAAATATTAATTAGAACAATATTTACAGTTTAGTGAATGTGTGTGAGTGAGACAGAGAAAGAGAAACATAGAGATTCAGGTAGAGAGGGAATGCCTTGTACTTGCATATGCATGCACACACACACACACACACGCACTACTGTAATTCATCGCGACCTGCAGCTATTTTGCCATCCCCTGAACCTTCACATCGCTTCGCCTGCCATCGTAAAATTATGATGTCAGCGGGTCATAGTGGTTTATGGGATTAAGCCCTTGGAGGAAGTTGGACTCTTTTTTTTTAAAAAGCCAGGACAAAATGGCCTCTAAATTTAATTGAGGTTGCAAGTGGGCACAATAACAATGATAGCCTTCACCATAAAAGGCATGCCCTTTGAGTTGTTAACATTAAAAATAACAGAATTGTCATGAGGCTCCACTGAAGTGTGTGGAGGATGACACGAGGGTGTTGAATATGCAACAAAAACAGACATTTACTGATAGGTCATTCAACATGGTGTACGGTATAAGTGATCCAGCCTACGTCTACACGGGTATTTTAGAGACAGCACTAGCATCTGAATCATTCATTAGGGAGTCACGGTCATGTCCTGCTAATAGAAATATGTGCAATCAGCCAATGAACAGCTATAAATAAATACATACATGTTTAAACTACAGGTTTGAAGCTACATTCTAGGGAGAGACCAACACAAATCCCCAAGCAGCAGTTCTTAAATTGGTAGTCAGTGTGTGTAATGATGCTAATAATAATAACAACAATGATAATAATAATAATAATAATAATAATAATAATAATAATATTAATAATAATACATTTTATTCAGGACACCTATTAAAACACTTAAGGACATCTTACATTGTAAATAGGCAAACATAAAGATTAATTTGGCTGATATATATAAACTATAGTATTAAGCATTTGACTAAGGCAGGAATATAAATTTTAGAAGCAAGATACAGTTAAATTGCAAAGTAATGAAATATATGAAAAATAAATAAATGTACATGCTTGTTGGGAGGACAAGGGAGTCAATTGAGAGTGGAACAATGGGTTAAATGTTATAGGCAACTATATACAGGAGTTTAGCAAATGAGATGACCATGGTAGCATCTTGTAAAGTACGTACAGGGGACGGGCGTTCCAGAGTCTGGGGGCAGAGCAGCTGAAGGCCTGAGCCCCCATGGTGGACAGGTATATGCGTCTGAAGGGCTCACAGCAGACAGGGCTATCATATAATAATCATGTCATCAGATCATGTAATAGGCATAAGCCACACAGTTAGTTATCTTCAACAAATTATGGCGGTAGGGGGAAACAATGGGTAAGACTAATCAATACAGCTTTAATGTGGCGTCACACAGTGAGCATTTTGCCACCACTCTACTGTATGACCCCAAGGCAGCTGACAATATCCAAGATACTTACATTACTTAGCAGTGTGACCACTGCTAAGACGAATGTCAATTAACAGCCTTTTACAGCATGGCGTTATATCTGCAGACACATAGCAGATTACTGCCAAGGCCTTAGTGGTGTACTGTACTTACCATGTTATGCAATATTTCTGCTATAGGGTATCCTAACTGCAATCATATGTACAATGTGACAAGCAATAATGTTGTTAGACTGATATAGTAGTGAAAGCACCATTTCAGTAACTCATATAATCTAAATGTATACTGGCAGAAAGACAATTTAAGTGGTCGATTTTCTTTCTCACTGCATAGACTGTACAGTACATTACCAAATGATGTGGCTTCACGTCAATGAAAATAAATACAACTAATGAGCTATAGCAAAAGCGTACAGGCTATAATATACTAAGGTTGGCTTTCCCTAGTTCCCGTGTGTCCATGGACTTGGTGGTCAATATTAATGTTGTTTTACTACCCTAAGGTTGATTATGAATTGTTATAATAGTTTAAATAGTAATATTCTCTGACCCGATAGTGTCACAAGCTCAATTGACCTTAATTGTTCACAATTGTTCATAAGAAATTATCAGATTTTACAAAAAGAAACAGAAAAAAGTCATAATATCCAAAGTAGCAACATAATAAAAAAATACAAAATGTAATTACATTTAAACGGACTACAAGTCCTGTATTTTTCTTAGATGCAATGTTTGTGTATTGATGGTGCAATTTTGACATGCCAGATGGATTGCTAGACACAAGTCCTACGTAGTTACTGTAACTAGGTAAGACAAAACACCTTAGAAAGCTATTACAGCAAAACAGACAGTTGACGGAAAGATCCATCAGATGCAAAAGTTGAGCATTTCAACTGTTATTGGAGGACATGCAAAAAGGGGCGGGGCTTGGGAGAGGTCAATTGCTACAAACTGATTCCAGACAAAGTTAAACTGAAGCTTAATCTAATGACGGCAGTTACTATAGAAGGATCTTAACTCCATTGAAATAAAGATGAGCTGATGGCTCTATTATGAGTTCTTTGTTATACTGTACAATTTTCCCATAGACAATGTTAAATGGCATGTCGGCATGAAACTCCATATATTGACATACAAAAAATTGAATAAAATACAACCATTTAGAATTAAGGTAATGGTTTGTAATGTTCCGAGCCAAGGGCCAATCACCACAGATAAAATAAGTGAAGACCAGCCAGAGGTCTTCTACTTTTTTCGGGCCAAGTACCCCTTGGCTGATAGAAACACGGCACATGGACCCCCTATCACATATGGTATAACATTTTAGTTGCGTTCCAATAATAATGTGTAGAGCAGCCATTCATCGTACCATGAATAAAAGTAGGCCACTAACTAAGCCTTAAAATAATTGACAGATTTATATATGCATGGCATAAATTGTATTTATGTATTTTTGGATCATATAATTTGGAGGACTATCTGCATTACTTCTGAGGACCCCCTAGGAGTCCCGGACCCCCTGTTGAAGACCTCTGGTTTAGACTGGCCAATATTTAAGTACCCCTGTGCATGTGCCTGTCATTAATTCAGTAATTTTAGTGTGTCTGCATGAATAACTTTATTTTAATTTAAAATTGTTTACCTAAAATTGCAAAAGATGGATGTTCTTTTTGATGTTGCACAAGCATCACATCGGACAGTGAGATGTAAAGTTGCAAAGACAGTTGAAATTCAGGTAAATAATTCACAAGTTTATCAACAAACAAAACACAGAACTTACAGTACAGTAGCTCATAGCAGTTGTTTCTGTGGAGCATTAGCCAGTTTAGAGAGGCATAACCTACAACAGTAATGCAAGTACTGGTTTTAAATTAGCCTGGTGAAACTAGACACAAAATTCAGTTACAGTAGTTTGCTTCACCTCTGTTTTAGAAAATTCTTATTCAGTCATCACTGGTTAAGTGAAATCTTGTGCCTCCTGTGAATGTATTGTTGTACTATTAAAAAATGCCCAATTGAATGAACAATGTTGCATTCACCATGGTTCTCGAGGTTACTGCCATTAGTTTTCGTCAGTTCATTTTCTTTGGGACATGATCACAAGATGGGAAGGGTACATTGTGAATGATTAGACCTAATCAAGAAGTAAACGTGTTTGTGACATAATTGTTTCCAAATGTCTGGATATCTGCCCGTCCAGACAACAAAGTGTCCACAAATTTTTTAATCAAAAAAGGGGCCAGCGATTCTGTTTTACAGGAGCACAAGAACCTTGGAGATAGTGGTGTAGTCTGGCAGTAAACGTTGTAAAAGTTATGGAATTTCAATCTAATACGTTTTAAATGTGGATGTAGTCTTTTAGCTATTGGAATGTCTGAACAAATCTTAATATAACTGTTTGTATAGCTTCATCTAGCACTATCACCACTGCCATTGTTGAAACTGCTTTAGAAACAAACACTTGACTAACAACATCATACTTACCATACCATTGGTCGTCAGTTAGTCCGTGCGCAGGGTGGCTAAGCAAACATTTATTCGATCAGTGTTTCCAGACAATCTTAGCAAAGATTTAGATGACAGCAAAAGTCAGGCTGAGCCAAGCTAGTTTTAAATATCTATACGAAACACAGTTGAGATTTTATCATACATTGAGCTGTGAATACAGAAAGGTGCATTACCGTCTTTATTTAAGTCTCTAGTCAGGTTAGTTATTAAAGGTGTTCCATCTCCCTGGGTTTATATTGTTTTGCTGTACTCAAGCCTTATGGTACAGTATTCTTTGCAAGTAAGGCAAAACATTATTCTAATGTTAAAATATGTATATTGTGCTTTGCATTATATTTATTCCTAGTACTGTAAAAATGAAAAATATTATACAGAATAAAAGGATTTTTGGGATGTTCTCCTAGAGATTACCATAATTTACAAAAGGATATCCACTGAGTAAGTCTGCCCATCTGTCTTCAAATACCATTTTTTTCTTTTTATTCCCATATTACTCTTGCTGCATCTAAGATTACATTATTATTATTATTTTTTTTATATTCATATAATCTTTTCATTCCAAAATGATATGAATATGTTGAAAAGCAATAAGACCTAAATTAAAAGCTTATTATTACAATGGCTCTGAGAGCTCAATCTCGGATTACTTGTTAAACATGGGAGGTGTTCTAATATGGTCTGGCGTTTACATGCGTCATCATAATTTAAATCAAAAGGAGGTTCACACTCCAATCATAACTTATTCCTATAGCCTTAGTGCCTTGAACTTCGCCTATGAGTTGCTCTTTGCAACCACAACATGCCTGTTAAATGACTAAATTACATTGCATCATTATCGTTCTCATGGCTAGGTCTGAGCAGCAATGACTATAATCCCAGTACATTAATTTCACTGTAGCGAAGGATTTAGACTAATCTTTAGTTCTCCCTCTATCACATATTGCTATACTCTCTCTCTCTCTCTCTCACTCTCACTCACACACACACACAGCATATACACAAAACGTCTTCACTAAAATAAAATAACTTAAAAGAGAGGAAAATATTCCATTCAAGCCTTCACTTCATCGCGTATGACCTACAAGGAGAGAGCAATAGACCCTCCCATGTGTACGGACGGGGGATGACTCATATCAGCTGTTGTCTGTTCGATCACAGACGCTCAGATGTCTCGCTGGTTTTAATTCTCTTAGTTCTCCACAAGAAGAATCTATTTGCAGTGGTTGATGTGTGCCTACGTGTGTGCGCGTTCGTGTGTGTTACTATACAGTACGTCAGTGTGTGTGTTTGTTTATGTATGTGCACACGCCGGGGTGGCACTCGTCTGAAGCCCACTCAGAATTCCCTGTGTAGACCTTGAAGGTGTCTCTTGTTCTCCCCAGTGACACTGATTGGGGAAAAAGCTCCAGGCTACCCCTGAGCTCCTACTCACTCCCCTTCATCACGTGTGCACGCGTATGTTTGTGCGTATACGTACGCTCGTGCGTGCGTGCGTCTTCCCTTTCCAGGCCTTCATCTTGATTAGCAGATGCTTACTGGAGAGAGAAAAGCAGAGAATGGGGGTGGTAAGGTTGGGTGAAGAGAGTGACACGAGGTTAGACTGCTGAGGTTTTGACTGATCAGGAGCTGATGTAGGAAGAAAGGAAGCGAGCAAAGGAATGAAGGATGCAAGACAGAAGATAGGGCTGGCAATAGGAAACACATTGAAAGAAGGACGACAGGAGCCAGCGGGGAAGTAGATGGAATAAAGTCAGGCTGGATGTAAGACTGGAGAGTGAATCAGACACAGGAATCACTGGCAGGTGTTTGAACTTTGAGACAGACAGCCGCAGAGGGTAAAACATGAAGGATAAACGTTTGTTGGAGCCAAAGGGGGTACTGCATCCCCATATCATCACTCACCTTCTCAGCACAGATCGATTAATTCGTAGACTTCAAGACCACACACCACACAGTTGCACTATTCTGTAAGTCTGTACACTTTTACACTCTTCTTTCTTTGCTGTTATTTATGCCACTGTGTCTCTGACCACATAACCAGTCACTGTTTCACTGGTTCCCACACACACAAAACTCCTTATTGGCCAATTGGTCCCTCAATTCGCTTCTATTTGAGAACAGCGTGAAGGGCAACAGGGAACTGCCAGTCTACTCCTCATTATAACAATATGTGTGAAACCTTTTACAGTTGTCAGAGTGAGGGGGTAAATCTGGCCACATCGCCCCCTCTGGCAGGAGGCCTGTCACATCAATAACGTGAACCATGTTCTGATTCCCCGTCGCCGACGGACTGATTCTAATCAGCGCCTGGACTGAGATAATTACAAAAAATACACACCAAAAACACTAAGCTAAAAATACACAGGGTTCCACATAGGCATACACATAATTTGTTAATTTACTTACTTACTTACTTACTTAAATAAATAATATGCAAAAATATAATAATGTATTCATTCATATGCATTTATTGTGTTTATTTGTAGTTATGGCTATTAATAAGGAACAATGTATATAGCTACCTTGTCATAATTTATTGCTGTGGAAACATTATTATTATTATTATTATTACTACTTCTATTTACATTTTTACACCTGTAGATGTTATAACTTGTGGGATGTGTATGACAGCTGGGAAATCATGTTATTTTTTGATATAGAAGCCTTAGTGATTGTGAAATCACGGAGGATTATAGAAAAGTGCTCATTAAAATGCCAGCAAATGTTAATTGCATCCGGTGGGAAGAGATTTACTAGATGACAGCAACAAATATATATAAATACCATACCCACAATCCATTAAGTATTGAGGTACACCTCCTGTCAGACAGTGTCAGGACTCGTAACCAATGCTGTATATCAATTTATTGATCCATTGCAATCCCCAACTTGGTTCAATGTATCGGCCTGTACATCACACAACTAGCAAGGGTACACAGTGTAATACACACAGTGTACCCTTGTGTTATGGCTTAAATAGCTCAACTGAAATATCATGCTAAATGTCCTGACCTAGCTGAAAGCAGATCAGAGAGTACTCTGCATGGAAGTTGAATAAGAATGAAATGTCATTCATCTGTAAAATGAAATGGGCACAATGACATGTCAGGGTCTTTAAAATAAAATTGGTACACAAAAGTGATTGATGAAAAGTGAAATTTTCTCCTGTTCTTTGTATTTTTGTAATTTTTTATTTATTTTTGCATTAAAGAACTGATCAAGGAAGGGGTTTAAAAAAAAGAAAAATATTTAAAACTCTATAATAATAAATCCTAATTTAACACTTTATATGGGGTTTGACCAAATCTGCTGGGTGACAGAAGATTTAAAGAACTAAGTCAAACATTTATAATGTTTCCTGCTAATTACTTTTCAGGGTCGATAGCATCTGTGAATTGAATGGAACATGCAGTACCATTTTACCAAATGCAAGACAGGAATGAAACATTGTGCTTTTTAAGAGTTCAATTGAGTTGAGTAATGAGAATGTGGTTGATAATGTGGCCAACACATACAGTATTTGACCTACGAAAGGAAATAGTTTCAGAGGCTGAAATTAGATTTTTGAAAAATGAAAGACCTTTTAGACAGAAATTGGAGTTTAATTAAGAGCCAATCCGCTTAAGGGCTTTTTACCTTAAGGATTCTTCATCTAATTATGCAGCCTAGTGTATGGTATTCTTACTCATGCTACATTGACCTAAAGGGTCACATATCTAGTCAGAGCAATTACAAAAAAAGCAAATGTATGAAAGTTCATACATAAAGTATTTCTAGATCTAGTTCATGTATCAATTGTATCTGTACACTGGATTGTTACAACATACACCCATAGGCATGTAACTGCCGATGGGTGCTATAAACATTTGAAAATCAAACCACTCATTAATTAAAGGTAGGGTCTGACATTCTCGAGAATGCTTGCTAACTTCAAGCTCAAATCAAAACAATCTCCCTCAGAAGCTCCGCCCATCAAAACCCACTGCAAAGCTGAGGGCATTGTTGTTGTGTGCGATGTTCACCACTTTGTACACCATGTGTAGAAGTACCAGATTTTTTTTCTTTATGGACAGAGAACGCCGGTATAAAATAAAGAAATGCGAGCAGATATATTTGGTTAATTTGAGCAAAACTGTATTATCTTACAATTAGCTTACAATAGCTGACTATACTATACCTATACTATCCTTACTAAAACTAAATTAATAACTACAGCATAACATGTGGCTATCAGTTAATACATATGTGTTAAACTTGTTTATGCTTTATTTTGTGAACAAAATGTTGTGTACATTCATGCAGATATCTACAGTTGTACTGGCTTGTTATTATTGGTTTATAGGAAAGTGACAGGGGCAGACTTTAGTTTAATGTGTGAAGAAGATGTCTATTTATATTTCCTTCATTAGATATGCACTACCAAATGTACAGTACATAGTGCATGTAGGTGCTCGGCATTCTCCTTGAGTGCCCTTGCCCTGCAGCACCCACATCAGTGCATACGCATACAGACGTAATACAAGGAATGTATACGCTTAATGGACATTTAAAATAAATTTATATAAATATTTTAAGATTATATTTTATTTTATTTTTATATTTGTGATAATAAATATCCAATACATGTTTAATTAAATAACATTAACATATCATTGAGCAAATACTGTGCAAGTGCGTGTGTGTGTGTAACTACAGCATTGTGTCTGAAATAAAATAAGACAGTTGCTTAGTCAGTCAAAGTACACACACACACACACACACACACACACACACACACACCTGGATTCCTGGTACCTTATCTTTGAACCACTCTCCGGTTGATCCTAAATTCGCTTCCACCCCAAAACCAGATATCTCCTCTCACTTATCTTATTACCACCCACTATTGCCCCATGTTCCTTTTCCTTTCCTCTGCTCTCTCCATCTTTCTCTATACCCATGTCCCCCTCCCCCCTCCCCTATTATTCCTCCCTTGTGGCAGTGGGTGCTAGCTCATGAAAGAGTTGTTAGCTCTTAATAAGAGCTAATCTGCTCAAGCAGCTGCTATAAAGGTCATGGCATGGGCTAACAAAGGACTGGGGTGGAGGAATGGTGTGGCATTGGTGATTTAAGACACATTATATTGACCTGAAACTATAGCCTGGCACACAAAACTGACACGAAATTATTACAATAGCCTTTAATGTTCACAATGCTCATTAGGAGCATGGACATTTGGAGTGCCAATATGTGTATGCATCTGACGTTAATGCCAGTGTTGCATTGAAACATTTCCTGGTACAGAGCCACTTTTGTTATTAGGGTTCATAATGTTTTTGTAGTCTGTATTTCATATTTTTACTGCTACTGTTTAACATAAAAATGCTGTGGCCAAAAACAGACAGTGACTGGACTGCAGCCTAAGCATTTAACACGTTGTTGGAAGCAACGCTTTACCCACTATGGGGGCCCATGTGTGACTCAATAATCAATTAATCAATTAAAACTGAAACAGACAGGTAGAAAATGCAATGGATGCATTACAATTATTATTTGCTTCATTAGGAAAAAATATGTATTAATTGTTTTATTAATCAATTCATGATTTTAATATATTTTTTCTATTATATTTCTAGATTATTTTTTTAATTATAAAATTGTTAATTAATTGGTCTATTTAATTATATAACCATTGATATACACATTTCTTTATTGATTTTTAAATAGATTTATAATTTGTCACTTGAATTATTAATTGATGGAATTCATCAGAGTGGCACAAATGGGCCCGGATACCCACATATTCTTAAATATGCCATACCTTCATTAGTATTTACAGAGCAGTATTTAGTGGTCATTTAAAAATGCCTTCAAATTCCTCTTTCTCTTACATTATTCCTGTACAGTATGGGCGATCAGCGATCACTAGATGGGTTTACATGGACACGTTTGTCTTTCCGAATGGAGTTTACGGGTTACATGTTTACATGGTGTGTAATCTAATCGGGTCTGGTCAGTATCTGCTCCTTACACATACAGTAATGTGAATGGTAAGTCTTCAAGATGACGCACTGTAAATGGATTCTAAGAGACGGTATACAGCACAATATGTTTGCAGAGGCTCTACAATAGCAGTTGGGAACTATAAGGAGAGCATCCCTATATATCCATTTTGAAGTCCGCTAAATTTATCTCCGGTTCAATCGGAAAGTGATTTGTAAACACTCACAGCCATCAGATTATATTACAGCTCCTGCACATTCTGTCATAATGACTGTAAGGAGAGGGGTCGCTTGTAAAATCAATCATAGATCTATACCCTTATTGAGAAGCCATCATGGCACAGAGTATGGGCAGGGAAGAGGATCAATATGATATAGCAACAATGAAACACTTTGTATGGGATGAAGGTAGAAGACCGGTGAGCCTGTACGGACTGAGGTCAGCCATTAAGAGCTTGAGCGGAATGGTTGAAAATACTATAGCAAGGCAACATAGCCAATCAATAGGCTAATAGCCTGCACAAGCTACCCGGCCCCAAAAGAATATAAATAGTACTTATTTATATCTACTTATGTATACAGTACTTTGAGCCTATGATATACCTTCATAGTAAATTATTGATTCCAGTCCTTCATAATTTGTAGTCACCATATTTTAAAAAGGTAGTCAAGATTAACCTATGGCACCATGACAACATCTGGCACAACATCATGATGGATTTGATCCAACAGACCCAATATTTCAATTATAAAACCAATGTTGAGTTGCACATTCTCAAGTGTTCTTTTGTTATATTCTGAGACTGAACTTGTCATACATTTCCATTTTCTGAATTGCAGTGTCTTTCATAAGTGTCTCCAAACCTTTTCAAAAGGGCATCTATAAGGAGAGTAGTTAAAATTGCCCTTTCACAAATGGAACACCTAAAGATACATCTTCAGGAGCTAGTCCTTTAAAAACAGTCTCTTCTGCTTTAAATATGTTTTTCTTATTCTATTGTGTCGTTTTAAAATTATTAGTAAATGACGTACAAGAAAGTTCCGCTGCTAAATATTTTAGCAGCGGTCTTACTCAATGGCACTTTGACAGGACATGAATGGAATTTACCATGGCAGCGCCAATCCTTATTATGTTATGTTTACCTTTTAAATGTTGTTACTAAACAAAAGTAACATTCAAAAGTGAACTCTGTCCATGTTCCCGCATGCACATACATAGCTGTGCACTTACACACAGCAACATCACCCTGTTGCAACTTGCTGGAGCAGGTGGACATGCCGCTTCCTGACAAAAGTAAAATACAAAAAAAGGCACTTCAGAACTCAACACCCGCCTCCTAGCCCCATGGGAATTAGTGGATTAGTTAGAATTGGGGGAATAAGGAGAGACATTAAAAAAAATTAGAAACCGCTATAGACATAAAGGGGAGAGAGATTGAGTTCCCCTTTCTATTCCCATTGTGGGCCATGAGCCGTAAGGTCTGAATAGCTATGCTAATAGGCAGCTGAACGTACGAAGAGATAACACAAAACCCACTTGACTTCCTGACACCTACTTGAGTGAGGCCCTACTGTTTTCCATGACTAGTTGTTATTCATGGAGGCCGGAACTAGCCTGTCTGTCAGCTTTAAGTTTGACGGTTCTGGAACACGGCAACTTTAAGTCTTCTTTTGCAGGCTACTAATACAATTAGGGTCTTAACTATTAATTATCATTGAAATGCTCATCTGAATGTAGAGAGCATTTCTAAAGGTGGCAGTTTGGATTAGGGCTTTACCATGGTGATGATGTGCATGATCATTGGCACAGTCAGCAACTGGTTGGATGGTTTTGCCTGCAGCTTTATTTTACCCTAAATGCATTGCTGCAGCTTTGTGATCTGAAGTCAGTGCTTTTATTCTTGACAACTTTGCACAAGCACAAACTAATACAATGTTGAAAACACTTATTTTAAGATATTACTACCATTGATGTAATCTTATTTTGCATATTAATTTACCTTAAAATCAAAGTATATTATATCAGAAGAAAAGTGTATTTTATATCATTACATTTCATGAAGTTCAAAATTGTGTATTCACTGGTGTGTTACCATTGTGTGTATCCACTGGTGTGTTACCATGGTGAATTACTTTTAAGGACTATGTGCAGGAGGACAAAATGTACTTTGCCAGCTATTCATAGTCTGTCATTTCTCAATTATGTTGAATCTTTGTGACATTTTACTAGTTACTTTATCTATCAATCCTGCTTAATCTTGAAGGGAGCTGTTACTATTACGTGTGTGTGCACTACTTTAGTCGTTCATTGCTTTAAAAATTCTTTATTATTATTACACTTCAGCAGCCCAGTCACATTTTTTGTGACTTCCAAGTCTGGAAGAATGAACTTATAACACAATCAAAAACCTCTGTTGGGTCTTTACTCTCTTTTTTTATCTAACTCTATTCTGAGTTCAGAAAAGTATTTTAATGAGAAAGAGCTGCATTGGTACATAAGGGGAGAGGTAGTCCTCGGTGTACAGACAGCCGAGAATGACACCGTGCGGACAGCTGGGTTGATTAAAGGGGATGTGATGGTTACTGATTAAAGGGTAAGTTTTGTCCCATATCTTTTGGACTGTGACAGCTCAAGATGGCAGCTCCCTTCCATGGTAGACGCTTCACACCCGTTACAAAGAGCAGTAATGAGCGGAGCCTCCTCCTTGTCACCCATTGAGGATGGTGGAGAAATATTTCTTTTCAGCCTCATAAGTCAGAGCACTGGTGTTTGATCAACATTCAAACAGATTCCTCCCTCTCAGTACATTAAGCATGGGTTGGTGATAGGTGTCAAATGAAATGAAAAGGAAATGTTGTTTTAAACAGTAGAACTATTTGTTGATGACCTTACTCATAAGTCCACCAAATACACAGTATTGGTCGCCTTAATAAAAAGGATGATATTTACACCAGGGCTACACACTGCAAATGTAAAGCATGTTTGGAACTGATTTGAGATCAGGTGAGTCAGGATACAGTAGTAGTTATATGGTACAAAAGTAGTCCTCAACCCTGATATTGGATCTACTGCCCTACATGTGTTTTCTTGCTCCACCACACCTGATTCAAATGAATGGGTCATTACCAATCCCTGCAGAGGGTTGGTAATGACCTCTCAATTTGAATCAGGTGAGTTGGGGTAGGAAGATAATATGCATGGCTGGTCACCTCCAGGACAAAGATTGGGAGACACTATAGACCCTATTATTCCGATTGGAATCGGGTTAAAAGCCCAACCCAACAGAAAAGGCTCCATATAAACACCACGATCGGAAGACAAACGGCCAACCCCATCAAAATGTCATTCCGAAGCAGAGGTAGTATAACCTGTTCTATGACACAATTTAAAGAAGAATTCTACCATGTAAAGGTTAAAACCAATTACTTCCTGGTTGCGTTCTAATTGCCATGCCCCTGCACAGTTACTGTACAATGGATGTACTATAAGAACCGTACAAAGTCTGGACAAATCATCTGCGACGCGCTCAAATAAGTGAATGGGAGTTAGTACTGGTGTTGTGCCCAAAAGTGACTTGCTGATAAAAAGTGATTTAAAGGGCATAGCTTTAGGATATTTTAGTGGAATATACATTTTAACAGCTTATAGGAATATTGTCATTTTTGGAATAAAGGCAAAAAACTGAATTTGTGTGCATGGAAACGTAGCCATTGAAAGTTGACAAATTAAACATGCCTTAAGAGAGGTTTACCAATTCCAATTACCTTTGCTTTGGTCGAAACAACATTGTTAATTACCAATTAAAAGTGAATTTACGTCAGTGGAAGAGGGCTCATGCAAGGGAAATTACAGAATAACGCATGTCTTTCCATTATCCCTGGCTTTTTTATTTGAAAGACAATACAATTGCCAATAGCAAACACCTTACTAAGATCCATGTTTGGTTTGACATGAACATATCAGGACAAAACACATTCTTGCAAGATGAATGTAGCATGAAACAGCATCCATCTACCATCCATCTTTGGATTTGTGGTCAAATATTCATTATGTGTGTGTGTGTGTGTGTGTGTGTGTATGTGTATGTACAGTAAACAACAAGAAATGTCTGCAGATGTCAGTCCATAAACGTGTGCACCTGGTTATGATTAAAAAATGTAGCATAGTAATGAATAAAACAAGAAAAAATATGTATAAATATATGTATATGCTTTTTATTTTTTACTTTGCTAAGAGTTGTGCTGTTCAAATGTCACTTAAGTAAATGTGTTATCTCTTTGGAATTACTTTTTCCCACACAATTTTTCTGGCGGGGGGAGAGGCAGTTACATGTTATTCTGTTCTTTGTCAGTGTGCAAATTATGCTGATAATTACCAGGATGAAATCAGTGTTTGGGAGCACAGAGCTAGCTCTCTCCATCGCTGGATAATGGATTCCATTTGCATATCTAGTATCCTAGGCTGTTTAGGTAAACCCAGGAGAGGGGAGAGCCAGAGGTTGATTAATGCGTCCGACTAGAATTGTATTAACAGCTGCTCAGGTGTCTGTGTACGTTTGTCTGTGAAGAGCAGTACAGAAAGAGAGAAACTGTATGCAGTGTCCTCACCAAATTAGATATTTATTTTTTACATTTGCAATTAAAGAATTCATGTTCAAGTGAATGTTTTCTGGATGCACGTAGCTACACACAACTTGAAAGCAGAAGTGCTGCTAATTAATGCTATTAGTGGAACACATGCCATATGACATTACTGTGTGGCTAAATAGGTTCCATATTTGAACAGTAGCAGAGCTGGTGTGGAATTTTCTATTAAACTAAATTTAAACTCACCTCTATTCTCACCCTTTATCTAATTTGAATTCTCCAAGCCAACGCTGTCTGCAAACAATAACCTTAGTACCTGAGCCAAAAGAGATATCTGTCTCATATCATCTCTTATCTCTGCTGAGGATTATTGTTTCTGTCAGAGCCATGAGCAAAGTTATTAAAAGTTAACATGTAGTGCACGTACATCCCACTGATAATTTGGAGGGCTTTAACAGCCAAGGACAATATGGGAAAACATGTTTTAGTGGGGGATGGTGAGGCCATATACAGCATTATCCCTGGTATCCAGGGTAAATCAATCAGTGGAGAGCACTCTTTGTTTCCTAACATCCTTGTTTCTTTCAAACACCTGAGAAGTCTATGTGGAGGAGCAGTGGATGATGCATGTACGGGATGCGACCTATATCGATGGAGGGGGCAATGGAGGGGACAAGGAGAGTTGGAAGAGAGCAGAACCACCAGAAGGAATCACGGAGACACAGGGGAGCCGTGTGAAGAGTTCACGTGCAACACCTCCAAGTCCATCTGAAAAAAAGTAGCAGCAATATTTACGTGATTTCTATATTTGGGTTCATTACTTTAAACTTTATTACAGTTAAAAGGTTGTTTGTCACTGAATAAAAAGTAATATATTCCAATAATGCAACTATTTATTTATACAAACGATGTAAGATGAACTCTTTGTATGAATCTAAGCTTGGGCATCTGACAGGAGTGAGAAGCGATGCACCGGAGAGAGAGAGGGCGAGAGAGTGAGAGAGCGAGAGAGAGAGAGAGAGAGAGAGAGCGAGAGAGAAAATACAGGGGAGGTAAACAGTGGAGCACCAGAGAGCCGTTTGGAATGCGACTGGCTACGGGCGTGTTGGGATCTCGCACACATTCACAATGCCAGCTCTTTGTCACGGCAGAATGCAGCGGCAAAAAGGTGCTGTGATGTCACCAGCCCACTGCAGTGACATACTGTACCAGTGTCTTCAGGCCATGTAGGTCTAATTAGGGCCGACAGGATGATGACGATGATGATGCACTGTGATTCTTACAGTGAAAGCTTGATGTCATAAGCCGGTGCTGGCACATTTTTACAATGTTTTACAACATGTTACGATACGTTTTCTCAGTTTTAACACTTCCAATAAAACTTTACATTAGGATTCATTCATATGATTTTTGTAATTTCATAATATTTTATATATAGTATAGAGACTTAAAAATGCTTTATATTTGACAGTAACTACTGTATGTCAAAGTACAGTATCTTTATTTGTATAAAGATTTTGGGAATCTTTTATTTTACACTTTTTTTAGTTTCTATTCTGTAGTTATGTTCCAGTATACAATTTCCGCAAGGAAATTATTAATGCTAATAATCCAAACACTTCAGGCATCTGCTGTCTAAAGAGAATTCTAAAGAGTCAAAGAAGGCAAAGTAGCAGTTGTTAGTGATGGCATCTTTGTACTGAAATATTTCTGGAATGTCTATTCATGTAACAGAAATAATGAAATAGCACCTTGACATGAATTTCAAAACAGATGTTAATTACAAAAAAAAAAAAGGAAAAAATAGAAAAAAAATAGAAAAGCAACGTTATATTTGTCTATGGACATAACATTTCTGGTGTCGACTGCAAATGCTGTTGTAGTGTTGTCAAGGTTCAATGCATTGACAAATGTAACACACCACCCCTTATGGGTTCACATGGTGAAAGATGCTACATGGAGGATCTGTGCAGCAAAAAATGTAAATATGTATGTTGACTTATGTTTATGTTGATGCTGTTTAGGTCAGATGACATTTTTTTTATTTTTTTTTTTTTTTCTTATTCAAGGAAAAACATAGGACCACAATGATGGAGACCACACTGATTCATGAGTTATTGCCGTTGCTTTTAGGGTGACATGAGAGAGACATTACTGAAACAACACATTTGTTCACAAATGTCAGTATTGTACCATGATTCCAGTTACACTCCATGATTGCAGATTACATTTGCATGGGAGCTATTCCACTATTGTGCGTATTATTAAAAGACGAATACAGAATATTGACACTATTCCAACCAATAATGTAATATTCAAGTGCATGTTAACGTAGACACTCTGTAAGTTCTGAAATTATTGTTGGAGTTGTGGCTGATCAAACACGCGCGTTTGCGCACGTACACCCTCATGCATTCCAATTCAGATATAACGCACGGATGTCCTCTGCGTTTCATCATCAAAGACCTATCAGGCTGCGCGCAGTTTGAAGGCAAGAATATGAACCGGATAAAACAAATCGTTTGATGTGTGAAAGACAGACACTCCAGCTCCGTAGTACTTAAGCTTCTCCTCCCCAATGGACAGACAAAAGAGGTGTGGAGGGAGAGAGGGAATCGTCCCTCTCTCCCTCCGCTGTTAACGACACGGAGTTTCCGAATTGTTGCGTCATTATTTATGCAAGGTCCCGGAGTCAGCGCAAGTCTTGTCAATTAAATAAATAAATAAATACATAAATAAAGGCAAGTCACAGGCCTGCTGTACAAATGCTATTATGTGTGTCTATAAGACACACAACGGAAAGAGTGAAACATTTGTTTGAGAGATATAGTGAGTGCAGAGCAAGCGTCTGTGTGTGCGTGCGCGTGTGTGGGTGTGTGCGTGCGTGTGTGTACATGTAGGTGTAGAAATCTTGACATGTGTTTTCAGGCTGGTTTTCCTGTGGGATGAACTCAACACCTTAAAATGGCTAGGCCTGCTTTTTTATGTTTAAACTGCTTGATGTTACTTTTGTAAACCTTTTAATGGGTACACTGACTTTCATGGTGTTCTATAGATAAAAGCCTACAGAGAGCAAAAAGGTCTTGAAATGTAGATTTTCACAATCAATATTCACTGCATTGTATAAAATTAGACACATGGCACTTTCCATTTCTTTGTGATTTGTAAAATATTCACCGGGCAGCCATTCATTAATTGATTGAATGGCTTTAGAAAGGCTTCTTAACTGCGGTTAATTTGCCTTCAAAGAAGATGAAGATATTGAATGTGTTATGGCCATGAAATTAATCTCTCTTTTAAGATGAAAGGTGCCCATGGCTCCAATGTCAAGCACCCATCACACCTGACAGTTGTTTCTACTACAAAATAAATAAATCCTAAGGTGTATCAATTAATTGACTGTTTTTGAAAGATTATCAAAAGCAAATGTATAACAAAGCCATGACATCAATGACAACAATCATCACATCCTAATGTGATGATTACATAATGAAGTCAAGGGAAAAAGGTCTTTGTCACATAAATATACTGCATATATATTATATCTGGATGTATTAACAATGGATGGTTTCCCTATTCATATCTCTTAGTAAAATGACATGCAAAACCCTTTATGTATGCATGTGAGTTTTATTGGCCTGCTATCAGGGATGGGCAGTATTTATGATACATGTATTTGAAATAAATATTTGAAATACCGAATACTATTTTGGATTTGTATTTGATAGCATTGTTGAAATGGCTTTATATTTTATATCAAAATACTTTAGTGTTTTGTATTTTGTAGTTTAAAAATACTATAAAATACTTTCTGTAAGACGTTTACTTGGTTCAGCTTCTGATTGGTAGCCTGGTGAAGCCAGACCCAAAACTCACTTGGTGATCAGGGTCTGGACACGCTGCATTGGGGAATGCTTGCAGTCGACACATCCTACATGGCATAGACTTTTACATTTACATTTACGGCATAAGGCAGACGCTTTTATGCAAAGCGACTTACATGTAGTGCATTAGTCAGTAGTTGGACAGGTCATATACCAGCAATTATAACCAAACAATATTCTAAATAGAACAAAGGCAGCATAATGTCATTATACCTGTTACCACATAGTCAAACATATAAAGTGCAATAGGTAATGGCCTAGCTAATAAAGTGCATACAATATATACTTATTTTTTTATCAGTGGTGAGAGATAAGAGCATGAGAAGTAAGTTCAAGACTTAAGAGCATAAGAAGTTAAAAAGGGGATTCAAAGATGACACTCTTAGATAGGAGAGAGTGCTAAGAGGTGGTGGGGTGTCTAGTCAAGGTACCAAGGTGGATTGTGAAGAGGTGTGTCTCGAGACTGTTGCTGCATACCAGAGGTTAATTTAGAAACTATTGGATAACCTTTAACCAATCAGTGTTGCTACTTTGTCGTTTCATCTCGCTCCACCACCATTTTGAATGCATGAATGTAACTTTATTGCATTTAGCCACCCCATTGGTCGTTGAATAATCTTCCTTTTTGTTTGCTTGGCTGATTGGCTGAGCTCTCTCTTAAAGTTACATTGTTTATTTACTAAGTGTGAGGAAGATCTACAATCTGCCTCACATTACTAAGTGATATATAGCCATACACTGTTAGTTTTTCTATGTATTTGTTAAATTATTCTGTGTGTTTGAATGTTCCTTGGATCCAGTAGGCATTTAATGCATGGGTGTACTTTCTGATCACTGATTAGCT
>JAODUH010000001.1:3511132-3521928 GCA_027564835.1 Typhlichthys subterraneus | reverse complement strand
AGAGAGAGAGAGAGAGAGAGAGAGTGAGAGAGAGGCAAGCAGGATGGGCGGGGGGTCGGGGGGGGTAAACTGCATCAGTCAGTCAGACAGAGAGGGTGTAATAACTTAATAATGAGACAATATTAATAAAGAGTTCATAAATCAACATCATACCCGAGCCTCTGCTCTGCTTATGTTCAATTAATTATTAGCATGGCAACAACTGAATGCAAATGCTCTTTCACCCCGTTTGGTTATTAGACACAGCATAATGCCAGCCGAGCCCTTCGCGTGCAAAGCACCAGCTACTAGTATATTGATGTCTAAATTTACTTAATTTAATAAACACGCACAAACCACATACTCACTCACTCACTGGCATACAGTATGACTCACTAATTCTGCTTTATGAAATATGAAATCACCGATGTCATTCTCCTGAGTTCTCCCCATGTCACCCATGGGTGGATCATATTGCCACTGCTTAACACAGTCCCAGATATGGAGACCTGCAGTCAGAGCCAATATGGTATCATGACCAGCATGTTGTAGATAACCATCCATCAGCGCTACATTTCAGAGCGATGCTCCACCCTGGCTTCTTATCAAGCTATAGTTTGGCTTACAGGATGTTACGATCATTTAATAGCTAAATGTGGCTCTGTCTGTCTGAATGAAGCTAATATGTGCTTTACTGTGGCTTTTGCCCCAAAGATTCTAATAATAATGATGCATGAGCTTATTCTTTTTATGGTTTGTGTGTGTGTGTGTATCACATATTCCCCTTACTAAACTGAATACCCAGTGTGTAATCAAATGTCATTAGCTGCATTTGCATGTGTTTACAGTGTACTGTATAGTGCATATTCATATGTCTTTCCTAAATAATCCTTATTAATTATATAGTGTTAATAACAATGTTCAGTTCTTTTGTGTGTCAGACAGGAGGGGAGGCATCCCCTTGTTTCTGTTTAATTCTATTATAAACCCATATGGCCACACACTGAAACATCATGGCTTTAAATTCCTCATCAAGTGAAACTACTTTCAGATGCCGTTCATTTACAAAGCTTGTTCACCATATGTGCGGTGCTTTCAGTAAATAAGAGAGAGAGAGAGAGCGAGTCTCACAGAGAGAGACAGAGTGTCAGAGAGATGGAGAAGTCCTATTCTGTGGTAACTGCTGTCTAACTGCTTTTTAATGCAACGCAATCGTTTGGGAATACATGTATCGCTAATAGTTTGTTTATCAAGCACAGCCATTCATTCACAGTGTGGTTAAATCAGTCCCTCGCACATCCAGTTGTAAACTCAGTGTGGGGTGTAATTCCACCTCTGGCCAGTAAGGGGAGCTAGTAGACAGTGGGGATTTGGGGGGGAGGGGGGGGTAGAGGCTGGCAAAATGCCAAGATTGTGATATTGTAATACAGAATTTAATATACAACAGCAAATTTAAATGAAAGAATATGATGGCGCAAATTGTTGTTTTATTAGCTACAACTAAATTAATCCTCGTATAGACAAACTGGTATTTACAGGGTGCCAATCCTGTAGATTTCACTTTATTTGCCATCCATTGGTCACAATGATACATATCATACAATACCATTTTCCAACATGGAACTCCACTGGACTGCGATTATCTTACTACACAGAGTTTCAATAACAAAATTAAATACCATTCATTATTATAAAATAATCTAGGAGCAAAGTAGAAGCAAAGCAAGACATCAATTGATATTATTAAGACATGCAGTGAAAATATAAAAATAGACATTTCATTTTATTTGTCTGTACAAACATACACGAACACATATAAATATATAGAGGAGTAAAAAAGAGTGTATTTTTAAAATACAAATGTCAATTCTACAATCACATTCCGCATAACAAAGATGTGCGACACACCACAATATCACGTCGGTTTGCTTTTTCTACAGACACTGTACAGTTCTGTACACTGCAAAATGAAAAAGAAAGGACACGACTGTCGGCGGTTTGCCTGGCGGAGGTTGTTCACATCCGTGTAAACATTGCAAACAAAGGCTCAAGTCTCGTTTGTATAATTCTGTTCTGAAGTCCTACGTTCAAGCGAAATGCCCACGAAAATTGTTCGCTTGCTTGTCTTTAGGCGACGTCACTCGGTGCTCCCAGCGCGTTAACTCACCTCTCATCTTTAGTGTCTGGCTTTTACAAACGCACTGGGAGAGAGTTCAGTGATAGAAAAAAAACACAAGTCACTGGGACAAATGTGTGTGTGTGGGGGGGGTTAAATAGATCACCAGTGTACAGGCCATAGACGAGCACTACCAGTGCCTGGAGGGAGAATCTAAGGCAAGGGGATGCCGTTTCCTCACAACGCTCGGCGTGTCCCTCTTAGCTTTGCCGGACGTCCTGCAGCAGCTTGTTGATCTCGTTGACCAGCTCGCTGGCGTCCACGCTGCCCTCGGGCCGGCTGTCGCCACGCTTCGTCCCCTGGTGGAAGACGCTGTCGAAGTCGTCCTCCTCGTAGTTCTCCGGGATCTCCTCCATGGCGGGCAGCCACTTCAGGTGAGGTGGCTGTCCACTGGCGGAGGAGGTGGATGAGGAGGTTGAGGAGGAGGAAGGGGTGGATGACACGTGATTGGCTCCCACCGACCCGCTGCCCGGGTTCAGGTAGTGGGTATTGGCAGCCCAGGCGGCCACGCCCGGCGGGTAGGCGGGGCCTTTCCCGCCTGGCAGGGGACCCTTCCTGCTGTCCTGCGGGAGCCCGCTGTTGCTGTGGTTACTGGCGCCGCACGCGGTCCCCCTCTCTAGAGCCGCGGAGGGCGCAGGCGCGCTCGTTTCGTCGCACTCGCCGTAGGAGTCCGCGCTGGCCGGGAGGAGCCGCTGGAAGACGCTGTTCATCTCCGTGAGGAGGGAGCCAGCATCGCCGGCCGCCCCTCCCCCCGCGGGGGCTCCCACAGCCGCCGCCGCCGCCGATGCCTCCTCGCTGGCCGACACCTCCTTGCCAAAGGTGGAGAAACTCTTGCGGCGCTCCAAGTCCAGGGAGGCCTGGTCGTCCTTCGGAGGGGGCTGCTGGGCGGACTCCTCACCGGGGATGTACATGTTGTTGCGGTAGTCCGAGGAGGAGGCCGGGGACGACAAGGGGGGCATCCAACACTGGTCCGAGTGTCCCAGGACGCGACACTCGTCCGTGCACAGTCTCATAGCTGTGTGGCGAGGGGGGGAGGGAGGGGGGGGATAGAGAGAATGTGATTTCAAACTTTTCCAACTTCATAATTTGTTAAAGTCATCTTTTTCATGCACCGCTAACAAGTAATAATAAAGTAGAATAAACAAGGTTGGGAAAAGGAAGTCTTACAAAAGATTACGCAGATATGCGCTTGAAGGCAGATGGATTTTGGAAAAATCTAAAATATTAAAAAATATATATACAGTATATATTGTATATAAATAAACTATCTTATACATATCACATTGCATTGTCATAGAAAATGTCTACATATTATGACGGTATAATCGATGGTTATGGAGCTGTAGCTGGGGGCTTGTAGCATTGTCTTTCAACAGATGTGGAATTAAAGAGTTATTGTCAGGGTGTATGCTGTGACAGATTGCCATCTTTAGGCAGGAGAGACAGGAGCACAGATGAAAGAGGAAGCTGCAATAATACCTCCAATAGCACTCCGTTATATATGTACAACTGATGCACAACACCCATCTATCCAACCATGTTTGAAGGAAACTACAGCATACAGTGCTTTTCAATCCGCCACGCCAATCGTGTGCTGTCACGTAGTATAAAACTTTGAGGGACACCGTATTGTCTCAGATGGACAAACATGTTTTGAAGGAAAGATGAGACTCAACATAGTCTTTGTGGTTATAAGAGGATTTGCTCAGTGTAAAAATGTGTCATATCAAATATAAGTGCAAATATATTAGTTATGAGCTTGCTTATGCTTAAAACAAGTGAATGTGGCCGTAAGTGAAATTAACTTGATAAGATTTCTTAAACTAAGCGCACATTCACTTACATTAGGTCACAAGATAAGCCATTTATATTAGCAACAAGTCCAGTTAGATTTTACATCTAAAAACAAGATGATCACACTAAGTTAGATGTAGTGTTTGCGGTGCCTGAGTATCACATAGATAAATAGAATAATCACAACAAGTTAAAGCTTTTATTAAACCACAAAGAGGGATAATCCTGCACTTTCCCATTATCTCTTCATCCCCGCCCATATTTCACATTTCCATAAAATGATAAAGAACGAGGGAAGATGTGGAAGACTGGGAGGGAGGAGTGGCCTAGATCACCGTTAAGTGCACAGAAGGAATAAAGAGAGAGAGAGAGAGAGAGAGAGAGAGAGAGAGAGAGAGAGAGAGAGAGAGAGAGAGGGAGAGAGAGAGAGAGCACAATACACAAAGGACCAGCCATCCTTACACCTCCCACCCCTCCATCTTTTCCATTGTGGTAAAGCAAGGGAATATAATAAGAAAAGAAGGGAAAGAGTGAGTGAGTGAGTGAGAGAGAGAGAGTAAGAGTGAGTGAAAGAAAAGGTAGAGAGAGAGAGAGAGAGAGAGAATAACATCATTCTGAAAGCAATTACTGTGAATTCTCCTCAGTTCAGACATGAAAGCGCGCCACTGTCACTCAGCGGGGTGAGGGGGGGGAAAAAAGGAAAAAAATTGTACCCTGAGACGCATACCGATGAGTGACAGACAACTCATCTGTGCTCCAGGGAGGATTTTACAGACACAACTCTATCTTAGGGGCAGATAACGTGCATGCACGCACGCACACACACACGCATGCACACACACACACACACACACACACACGTGCGCACGCTTGCACACACGCACGTTCTCTTACACAGCCACAGGAGCGCACGTACATACACGTACAAACAGCTCACCGCATAGTGGCGTCTCTCGGAGCGATAACGAGCTTGGAAATGAGGGCTATGTGGAAGAATAGAGCGGCACACAATAGGGATTGTGTTGGCGACAGGGTTAATAGAGTGGCTGTATAGGCAGGTGTAGAGAGGAATAATGGTCTGAGAGCCACTGCAGCCTGAGATGCAATAACCAGGGTGTTTATAGGAGAGGGATGGGTGTGGTCTGATACTGTACAGCAGTTACGCCAAACTTATTGGATTTTGTTCGCAGTGAGAGAAGGAGAGGTGTAATTACTGCAGCTATACTATTGACACATGATAATCAACCTTTTAACTCAAATAGGTAAATAGGTCAAATAGATATTGACATTAAAGGCATGCATAGTCATTCTTGAGAAAGCTTGCTGAAGCTCCATAACACATTGTAACGCATTGGGAAGTGTTCGCCACTTGGTTTATTTTCTTTTTTACGGAGCCAGGGCTGCAGAAGTACAGGATTATTTTTTCATCACGCACAGAGAACGGTAAACTAGCGAAATGCAAGGAGTTATTTTGTTAATTTGACAAAAAGTGAATTAGCTTACTATTAGTCTAATTATCATAGCTGAGAGATATTGTCATAGCTGACAATATCTCTAATTAAACAAACTTCTAATTTATACCAATGTGTTATGTTTTACTGTAAATGCACCCCTACCAAGTATTACCAACTGTACTGTATGTAACATGTCTTTTTTCTAAAACCAGACTTATGAGAGGAACTAGTTCCAAATGGGCTGAACCATTGGAGCAGGGAGTGCCAGTCTACACAGTGCCTCAGGTGTCTCACAGCTGTCCAGCAGATACATTTACGCTAGGCAGATGGAAAATGTTTTTTGTTTTGTTGTTGTTTTGTTGTTGTTGATCTATGTCAGGGTGCTGCATGTCACGTCAACTTACCTGGGTGGAGTCGATGGTGCAGCTCAAGGTGAAGCAGGTCTGAGAAACCTTCCCCCAGCAACAGCCTGTCCACGGGGGACTCCCGTCCCATGTCATAGTCGCTGTCCCCCGCCTCGCTGTCCCCACGACCACTGTCTTTCAAGCTGAACTTGTCCATGTCCTGCAGAGCATATCTGAGACACGGAAGGAACCAGAAACACACGCGTATTCACCGGTTAATCATTAGCAAAATGTATTAGCGGTTAAATAGTCCGAACGGTTAGTACATATTTTTTACATGTAAAAAATAAATGTGTTGTCTTTATTCATTGTGAGAAATCCATTGCTTTGCAGGCTGGAATAGATTCCTTAAATCTTAAATCTACTCATAGAGGACCCATATGATAGAGAATAATGTATATCTATCATACCAAACTTCAGATGCTTTAGGAATCAATCAAATCCCTGGGCAAGACTGCCGTCCTACACCCAAGTTGGCACCATCAATAAATCTATCACAATAACCACCAGGGGACATCAATAAATCTGTCATATGATATGCCTGAGGTATTTGTCAAGTAAATAAATTGATTGATATCAAAAACTGATGGATTTGTCTCTCCATCTCATCTCAAGCACTCTTGAGCATGGCCAAATCCTTGAAAAGTTGCCGAAAACTTCATGTGACATTCAGACAAATGAGCTGCACTTCAAAACAGAGTGATATTGGTGTAATAACAGCTGGATAGCACATTAACACGCCAAACAAACACAGTGATCTACATACAACTGAACAGCCCACAGGTTGCTGGAATGTGGAATACACAATGATAAACAAGGGGTTTAAAATGCAAATAAAATGCTAAATCTCTCTTCTTTGGCGGGAGGAGGGTGTGCAAGCGAGGGTGGGTTGGGGGGGTGAGGGGGGGCGCAGGGTAAATTACCTGTAGCTGCGGGAGTATTTGTTGCCACGGAAACTGGGTCTGGGCTGGTACTGGCCCTGATGGAGCATGGACAGAAGCTGTGAGACTTGCTATATCCAAAATAAAAATAAATAAAAAAAAGCAAATAAAGAAACGAAAAGAGGGATGGATAACAGATGGAAGAAGTAAATAAAAGGGAAAGGGAGGACAAAACACAAAATAACGGTTGAGTAAACACAAAATGGATGGTGGCAAGTGATGAAAATGAATTAAACAAAATGGACGACATTAAAACAAGATGGGAGGTGTGAGTCTACATGAATATGGAAACAAATGACTGAGGGTTGTGTCATGGTTATGATGGACGTAATGATGACAAGGTGTAAACAAGGTAAAGACAAAGACATCTATAATCATCAGCAATATTAATGGGCATCACACTGCTCTACAGGGCAATGTTGATTAAGTCACTGTCTTATTATGGAGATTAACTCATTTGCTCAAATGTTGAGACCTGTGCCAGTACGTGGGCCATGAGTATAATGGTAGAGCAACAATCTAGAAGGACAAAGTGCAAAGTGCTTGTGTTTGTGTGTGTACACTGTACATGTGTGCATGTGCGTACCCATGCTTACCTCTACAGGTGGCGTTGCGTGTGCCAGTTCCAGTGCAAAGCTTTCCGGTATGTGATTGGAGGATATGGTCACCAAGCTGTTAAGGGATTGGCGACTGTGATGGCTTTGTCGACTTCCCATTGGGGCCCTTTCCAGTGGAGGCGTGGTCGAAGGCGAGCGGTGGTGCGCTCTGATTGGCAGGGTCCCGTTCACGGTAGGAACCAGCGTAATATCGCCTTTGTGGATCTGACGTGAGGGCTTCTTGGGATGGTGCTGGTGGGTGGATTCAGCTACCCGGCAGTTGTAGGAATGCCTGGTCTCTTTCTTCTCTCGGTTACAACGTGCGGCAAACACCACCATAATGACCAGTAGCATGGCACAGATGGCCCCCAGGGAGATGATGATGATCAGGGAGGCATCCACGGAGGATTCCCCCTGGTCCATCACCTGTACATGGTTCTCCATGTTCTCATAGAGGGTGATCTTCAGTAGGGCCTTGGCGCTGAGGCTCTCGCTGCCCTGGTCTCGAACCACCACGGTGAGATCGGCATGCTCGCGAGGGAAGTTCTCCAGACTGGCGTTTGCGTGGATCTCACAGGTCCGGGGCTCCATAAGGAAGAAGCCCTCTTCGTTGCCGCTGGTGATGGAGCAAATGAGCTCGGCGTTGACGCCAGTGTCGCGATCCGTTGCCCTGATGACTGTGACCAGGTGGCCAGTTTCGGTGAACTTTGACACGGGGACGTCTGCGGTGAAGTTCCACAGCTGGGGGACCACAATGGCTGGGGGGTTGTCATTCTCGTCTAGCACGTTCAGCACAACGGTGGCGTTGCTGCTCATCGGGGGATCCCCAGCGTCTTTGGCCTGGACTACAAAGGATATGTGACTGACGTCCTCGCGGTCAAACGTGCGTAGGGCATAGATGGCCCCATTGGAAGGGTCGACGGTGACATAGGTGGAAATGGAGCTCCCGTGGACCGAGTTCTCCAGGATGGAGTAGCTCACCTGCCCGTTGGCATCGAGATCAGGGTCATTGGCCACTAGTGAGGTCAGGTAGGCTCCCGGAGCATTGTTCTCGGATTTGAAGATCTCATAGCGGCCTTTCTCAAACCGCGGAGGGTTGTCATTTTCATCTGTGACGTGCACAGTAAAATGCTTAATGGTGGAGAGACTTGGTGTTCCTCTGTCCTCTGCTACCACAGTCAGGCTGAACTCTGACCTTTTCTCACGGTCCAGTGTCACGTTGGTCAATATCATGTAGTTGTTCTCATACGTCTTCTGTAGTTTGAAATACCCCTGGCCGTGAAGTTTACACACTACCTCTCCATTCAACCCTGAGTCCAAATCCTCCACCCGTATTAAAGCCACAAATGAATCAAGAGGAGAAGATTCTGATATATATGCTGCATCCTCCTTCCCCTGAGAGGACATGAGATTAATGCTGATGTCTGGTTTATTGTCATTAACATCGACCACTTTGACCAGGATTTTGCAATGTGCAGGCATAGAATTTGGACCCATGTCTTGAGCCTGTACATCAATGTCATATGAGTTGATCGTTTCATAGTCCACCCGTCGTATAAGGGTCAAGAATCCAGTATCAGGGTTAATTTTGAAGGTTTCCATGATTTTGGGTGACACGTGACTACTAAAGGAGTAAACGATTTTGGCATTGGTGCCCTCATCTGCATCAGTAGAATTCAAATCAATAAGCAATGTGCCAACAGGTGAATTTTCTGGCAGATTTATTATATATGAAGATTTTTCAAAAATAGGACTATTATCATTTGAGTCCGAAACACTGATTTTTAAGAGGGTCGACCCCGTTTTCGGGGGAACTCCCCTATCAGAAGCCGTGTATTGCAAATCATAAACTGAGCGCACTTCCCTGTCTAGTTCCCTGAGCACCACCAGCTCGGCGTATTTAGCCCCATCGGCCCTGGGCTGAATGTCAATTTTAAAGAAATTGTTGGGCTCTAAGGCATACGTATACAAAGAGTTCTCCCCGACGTCGTGGTCTGTGGCGCTGTCTAGGGGAATGCGCGCTCCCACTGCCGCGCTCTCCGAGATCTCAATGGGAATTACGGAACGGGCGAACTGGGGCGCATTGTCATTTATGTCCAGCACTTCTACCTCGACGTGAAATAGCTGTAGGTGTTCAGTAGGAAGTGTCAGTACGTCGAATTGAATAGAACAGTTAAGATTTTTTTCACAGAGTTTCTCACGGTCTATTTTGGTCCTGATGCTGATTTCTCCGTCCTGCTCTCGCACGGTGAGGAACGATGAGCTCCCTCTTTGCATGGCTCTAAAGCGCAATGAGACCGTGCTCGGAAGTTTGGCCAGAACATCAGCAACGTCTTCTTTCAACCGAGCAATAACAGTACCGACCTTCTGTTCCTCGTAAATCTGGTATTTCAACGTCTTACCGCTGACGTGCTGTGCCAGCGCGAAAGCAGCCACAACTTTCCACATTGTGGTAAAAATGAGCCCTTTCGTCTTTCCTGGTTCCATTTTTTCCACTGTTGGCAATATATGTATCCAAATATCTTGAGATTTCAATACACTTCAATTCCAGTAAAAAAAAAAAAAAAAAAAAATAAAAAACTTACACTACTAATTCTGGCGCGCCCTAAGTCAGCGGTTGCATTCCTTCTCCACCGAGCGAAAAATAAATGACTGCAAGAAATGTTTTACAAAAGAGAGACTGCAAGGTGACACTCATTCCATTTAAATACCCATCTTTCTATCCGTGTCTTCGCATTTAGCTCGCAGTGTCACACAAATCTGTCGCACATATCCAGTGTGCGGGAGACTCCGTTGAGAGCAGCAGAAATATGTGCGTATTTCTCTTTCTCCTTCCCCAGTGAGCTCTGCGCCCGCCGTGTGCTCTCTGTTGCTGGCTCTCTCCGTTTGAGCTCCCTCAGCATACAGGCTTCTCCAAATAGCCCGCCTCAAACGAACTAGCCATATACAGCAGCCACGACCCCCTCTGCATAGGAAAGACGCTTCCTAAATCAAAAACTGACTGGTGACCACTCAAGGCGCAGAGCAGTGGAGAGGAGGAGAAAGAGGGCAAAAAGGGGGAAGAGAAAGTATGGTTAAAAAAAAAACGCCCTTTTTGTCCACTTTCACCATAGCAACCTGTCGCCCGTGCCTGGACAACAGCCCGCGAAGAAAGCAACTGAGAACAAACTTATATTTGCAGAGGTTTATTTATGTGTAAAGCGAGATTCAAGTCCGCTTCACGTCTGTCCAGACAACGGGGAGGCAAAAGTCTCCATCCTAAAATTTATACATTGGTAGGCTACTAACCGTCAGCGTGCTGTGGTACAATGCTGTAACATCCTGTGCTATACAGTAAGGTACTATCTATTTACCATTTAACCATCGACGTTGCGCCTTTCTGTATGCGCAAAGGACATTATTTGTACTAGAATATGCAGGCGGGGGGGGGGGGGGGGGGGGGGGGGGGGGGG
>JAODUH010000001.1:3500461-3511032 GCA_027564835.1 Typhlichthys subterraneus | reverse complement strand
CTCTTCAAAAAGGGGGACCAGAGAGTGTGTGCCAATTACAGGGGTATCACACTACTCAGCCTCCCTGGTAAAGTCTAATGCAAGGTGCTGGAGTTGAGGGTTTGGTCGATAGTCGAACCTCAGATTGAGGAGGAACAATGCGGATTCCGTCCTAGTCATGGAACAATAGACCAGCTCCTTACTCTCGCAAGGGTTCTGGAGGGGGCCTGGGAGTATGTCCATTTGGTCTAAATGTGTTTTGTAGATCTAGAGAAGGCGTATGTCCAAGTCCCCTGGGGAATACTATGGGAGGTGCGGCGGGAATTTGGGGTAAGGAGGTCGCTTCTAAGGGCAATCCAATCCTAGTATGTCCAAAGCGAGAGCTGTGTACGGATTCTTGTTAGTACAGTCGGACTTGTTCAGTTGGCGGTTTGTCTCTACCAGGATACCGAGGTGTAGTTGGTGGGGTGGGCTGGGGTTCGGCGGGCTGGGTAGAGTCCTGCACGGGCCTTAAATCTAGCCCTAGCACCACAGCTTATCAGAATTCACGGCCCGAGCTTGAGTTGAGCACAATTTTTTCCACATTACACAGCCTATCCTTGCCTACACGTGTTTGCGTAAGAATTTCTCGATCCGTAAAGATGATGAACAGGGCCGTTATAATATTTTATTAAATACATAACACTACATTGTGTAGGCTAACACGTTATTTTGAGTCCCATTGTTTAGCATTCATTGCATTTACGATGACGAGACAGGCAGCAAATACTGTAGTTAAATACATTAAGCAGGACAGAATCCCAAAGCCATGTAGATTAGTCTTTTCAGTGAGATGAACAAATAATATCCTATTATGACAATAGCTCACATTTGTAATCATGAGAAATTACTGCATGAACATGAAATCAGTAGCGCATGCACTATTTTTGAACTGATCAGTGCACTGCTGGAAATTAAACTAGGACTTCCTACCAACCATCTTACAAAACCTTGTGATATTTCGACTGTTATCAAACTCAAAGATCTATCTGTAAGCGGCACTGGTCGCTCATTTCACATCACATGCACCACAGTGAGGTGCGGTGTCTCTGCCTTTCCGAGATCTAAGACAGGATTCCAAGGAATGCCCCGATGTAAAAAAATGAGCACACCAACGCCAAACTCTTTGTATAATTGCATTTGTTTTAGCATCATCAAAGTCTCATATTGTCTTATAATTAATTGAGAAGGAGCCTAAAACAGGCCCAAAGCCCAGCCTGCGTGAGAACTCTGACGTGAAAATTGCCCGAGGGGCATAAATTAGTCAGGGCCCATCAGGCTCTGGCTCAAATGCAGGGCTCTAGGGCTGGGGATCTCATGTTTTTTGCAGATAATGTGGTCCTGATGGCATCATCGGTCTGTGACCTTCAGCACTCACTGGATCAGTTCACAGCTGAGTGTGAAGTGGTAAGGATGAGGCTTAGCACCTATAAATCTGAGGCCATGGTTCTCAGCAGGAAACCAATGGAGTGCCTACTCCGGGTAGGGAATGAGTCCTTACCCCAAGTGAAGGAGTTCAATACCTCGGGATCTTGTTCACGAGTGAGCGGACCATGAAGTGGAGGACTGGCCGGAGATTTGGAGCAGCTGGGGCGGTACTGCATTCACTTAACCGCACCGTTGTAACGAAAAGAGAGCTGAACCGGAAGGCAAAGCTTTCGATCTGCCAGTCAATTTTAGTTCCTACCCTCAACCATGTTCATGAAGATTGGGTAATGTCTGAAAGAAAAAGACTGCGGGTACAAGCGGCCAAAATGGGTTTTCTCAGTAGTGTGGCTGGTGTCTTCCTGATAGGGAAGCTTGGCTATCCGTGAGGACCTCAGAGTACAGCTGCTGCTCCTTTGCATGGAAAGGAGCCAGTTTAGGTGGTACAGGCATTTGGTAAGGGTGCCTTCTGGGCACCTCCCCAGGAAAGCATTCCAGGCACGTCCAGCTGGGAGGAGGACTCGGGGAAGACCCAGGACTAGGTGGAGAGATTATATCTCCAAACGGGCCTGGGAATGTTTCGGGATCCCCCAGTCAGAGCTGATTAATGTGGCTCGGGAAAGGGAAGTTTGGTGTCTTCAGCTTGACGATAGCGATTGACAATGGCTGGATGTATGTATGGATGCATATACAGTATATCAAACATCTCACCCTGTGGTTTGATTTCAGTTCTATTAGCTTAAGTGTCTTGCCTTTCTTACAATTCTCATATAGCCACAATTCAATAATTTCCCAGAATAATCACAAAAGGCATTACTAAAATAAGCTATGAAAAAGGTTCGCACGTCAGAACCTACAGTACAGTATACTGCACATCTCAATAGGCCTGCTGTCGCAACAACGTTTCATTTCTCCCTGCTCTTCTCATTTATTTCGCTCACTTACCTCTTTATGCTTTCTTTTTTTGTGTGCCATGCATTAGAATTCCACTCCACTCTGCAGCCACCCCCTCTGTGCCCACCCACAACTCCACCCCCTCCGTTTGGTGAAAGGAATGATACACTAGGCTTAAGCTAAATTCCTTGTCTGTCTCACTAATTGCTTGCTAAATGCATGATGGAGAAAATCATTTTCTGCCCGCGTGAGGAAAAGAGCCTTTCAGCATTGTTCTGGTTGTCAAGGCAACACAATTAAAAACCGCCAAGCGCACATGGACCTTTTTTCTGGGTTGTTATGCTTCATTTTATTTTTTCTCTTTCCTTCCGTTCTTTCTCTCTTTCGGATGAATGATACGGTACATTAACGGTGATCATAAAGTTTTCATGACACTAGTTCTACTTCTTTAACTTGTCCCCCCCGCCCCCCCCAACATTCTCTCTCTCTCTATATATATATATCTCTCTCCCCCTCTCCCTCTATCTCTCTCTAACTATCTCTCTCCTCTTTCACTCAGCATCTTATGTCTCCCAAACCCCTTATATATAATGCACAGCGGAGGTTCAGGCTGGACACACGTCACGTTGCTGGACCGTCAGCTGACGTCCGCTGACCAGCAGATTGTTGCTTTACACGCATTGGTCCGCATGGGTCCCCTTGCTGCACTCCCCTGCCTGTGGGAGCTCCCAGAACAGAACAGAGCCATACCTCCAAATATAAATAAGTAAGTAAATAAATAAATAATACATATTCCTTTGACAAAGAAGTACTGACTGAAACATTATATATAGAGAGAGATTACTGTGAACATTCCGATAATGGATGAGCTAAAACTTGATACTGTATGAGATAATAGCCTGGTGTAACCATAGACCCAATATTCACTTGGCAACGGCCCATTGGGAAGTGGTAACATTTATTGCATAGACCTTTTGAATTTTTTAACTACTGGACATGTTTTAACCATTCGGAGGTACTGCAACTGTTTTGATCGCCTCATCTAGCTCTGCCACCATTTTGAAACAGGCATGTTGACTTCAACGTCATCTCGTTAACCCGCCCTGATTGGTCCACCAGCAGGATGGCTGTGAAAACATTAATGCAAACAGGGCTTCCAGACTATAATCTCAGCAAAAACCTTTTTTAGCTGAGAGCAATAGTCGGGTGGAACCAGGCTAATGAGGCAAGGGAAATAAAGTAAAACAATGCCTCAAAAATGAGACAGAGTAGCGCCACCAATCAATAGTCTAAAATGAAAGGAAAGAAAATGAAACTAAGTGGCTCACTGTGTTTTTATGTCACTGTCGATAGTCATTTTTTGCTGTGGGAAGAAATATAAAGAGGATAGAACCAACTTGCTAAGCAGCAGTCTAACAAGAGCAGTACTCTTAACCCCTTCCCATACAAGACTAAGCTTACATTATGGTGCATCTGTGGGGGTGGAGCCTATTTCTATACCGCCTGTGTAACGCTTGGGTATTCTTGGCAGCATGAGATGCGAGACAATGCGATGATGATACTCTACAAGACTTTAGACATGCGTTCGCAGCGGAGTTATGCCATGAATGGAAAGAGGAAAGGCAAGTCAAGATGTGTGCGGCCCGTCATGGGGGCCAGATGTTGGCCTTGCTCTACTGTCTAAGCAGAGAAGCAGGCACTTGTGATCCATGCAATTAGAAAAACCGTGCGACTGCCAAAACACAGCCTTGTTCTGTGTGTGACTGTATGGCTTGTGTACAACTGCAAGAAATGTGTCAATTTAGAACTAAAACATGACACACTAAAGACTACTCACAGGTGGACTGAAATTGACTGACCCAAGAGACTATGGGATTTACTGAAAGCTGAATAACAGCATTAAAAACTAAAAGCTATATGAATTGGAAGGGTCTGTATCAGTCTAGGTTTGTAAGAATGCTTTTTGTGGATTGTTACATGTGCGCTAGATTAAGATGTGAACATAGGACTGGCGATGGGAGTCCTACTTGAAATCAGAATTTAAATACTGTAAAGTTACAATAAGAATCAACAGTTAGGAGGCTTGTGTGTTTTGTTAGTTAAGCCTTCATATTTTTGGTTTATGCCTAAATTAGCAAATATGACAAATATGTTTTAGTGCAAGAAATATATTTACATTATGAGAGTGTCAAATCTTATACTAACGCACTGAATTCTGGGTAATGTGGTAGTAAAACAGAATAGTCGGGAGTAGTTGTAGCACTACCGACAATAGTAGTTGGATCGGGAGGATTCCAGCACAAAGTTTGCCTACCACTTTTAAGTATTTGATAGTATTATACTATAATGGTCACATTTTATTTATGCATTTTGTTTACAGTGTTTTATGATGTATATTACTATTTAATTATACTCATCATTATTCAAAGATGGGTCTTCTGGTATAAGAGGCACAAACACAACTTTGGCATAAAGAAGGCGTGCTGTTTTTCTGCTTTTTATTAACTTTGTATTAGTACTGTGTACTGTATGTGTTTGTGTGTATGTTTTTGTGTGCATGAATGTGATGTGTGTGTGCACGCACGTGTGTGTGTGAGATGTATGTTTGATGTGTGTGTGCATGTGTGTGTGCATGAATTGGATGTGTGTGTGCATGAATGTGATGTGTGTGTGTGTGAGATGTATGTTTGATGTGTGTGTGTGTGTGTGTGTGTGTGTGTGTGTGTGTAAACAGTGATGGATGGAGTGTGGTGTCTCTCCAGCTGGTGATCGTAATGAAGCTTTACCCTGGACCTCTCTGTGTGTTTCCCTGTGTATGTGTGTGTGCGTGCTGAGGCCTGACAGGGCTAGATTACCCTTAACAAAGCTGTCCTCCAGCATGAAGGGCCTAGGAGGGCCAATTCTGGTAGGGAGAAGTCTCTCTCTCTCTCACACACACACACACACACACACAGCAACATACACAAAGACATTTGCCTTGTGACCGCCGCCTTGGAAATGATGAATGTGGGACTCGGTGTAAGCTCTGCGCTCCAGGGATGGCGGAGACCCAGTTTCCTCTTTTTACACTTGGAAAAGTGGAAACTAGGGCCGCAATGGAACCCCCGGGGCCGAGACAAAGATGGGTGATGTGCACAGATGGTGGGCCAGGCCCTGGGGAGCAGGGCTGCAGGTTTGTTGATGCGGTGGAGGGCTTGACTGGATGAGCCGCTGACCTGTCGCCCCGACGTGACAGCCGTCACTCCTACGGCTGCCTCACGTTGTGAGAAGGAAGTGGGCCTCTCTCATGCACAGCGGGAAGATGCACATTGAAACGGCAGCTAACACTGTTGTCAAGCTGCTCCTTTCACAAGACAATGGAGCCATGTTGTTATGCAATGTTAGCCACGATATGCTATATTGTAGCTTGTTGTTTAAATAACCACAGAGTGAATATAAATATTTACAGCTAGGCTGTAGTGACATTGACATATTACAACACAAAAATAAGGTATTAGTGCTGCCTCGACATTGACGTTGTGACCGTTTTTTATTTTTATTTTATTATTTCTTTATCACAGTGGCAGAGAATGTTTATCTGCAGTCAAATCTAATAGCTAAAAAAAAGACATGGCAAAGCATTTGGGGAATCGCTATGAACGTGGTAATAATGTTAATGTCAATATGCTTGTCCATGTCCGAACTACTCACTTAGCATCTCAGCGGCAAACCAAAATGGATGTTGAGCAATGTGGGTTTCATACAGTAATAGGTAGGTATCACGCAAGCCAACGTGTCGCTTAATATCGGTCTTGTCAGTATCTGAGCCTTTGATACGAAGTGGTTTGGAAAATACAAACATTTAAAACATTTGGGAGAGCCGTATCTGCTTGGAGGGATGCTGGCATTTAATACAGAGACAAACATAGCATGCCTTAATGTTTTCTGACATTTTCGGAAAGTAATACTGGTGTTTCCATATATAATATTACTTCCTTTAAGCTGTTATTTCTCAAGTTGCTTATTACTGGCCGGCGTTGTTTATGTTATTGAACATTCTTTCTGGGGGCGCTGGACATAATTAACATTGATTTGAAAAGCACAACTCGTTTCTATGAGACGCTCTCAGCTGAGGTTTCTGACAGAGTGCCTGTTGTAAACAGCTTAGGCAGCAGACTGACCATGAGATGATGGGAGCAGAGAGACGGTGTAATATGAGAAGTGAAGATCAATACACATGGATGGAAACTTGTTTATCGCGGACAATCGATCAGTCAGTTGCATACCTTCGTATATGGAGAGGACAAACAGTTACAGATTTCTCCATCAGATTGTTAATTATTTCTATCAATTTCGGGGGTACTGAAATATGATTAATGCATTGCATTGTTTTACTGATGTCATGTTAAACAAGCAGGTGTTTATTAAAAAGCTTAATGTCATTATGTAGTAAAGCTGGGCGCATATCAGAAGCAGGTGGATTAAATCTTGCTTAAGAATGTATCTTCAACGTAACCAGCAGCAGCGATGCCTGACTTAGCCTCTCTTGAGCATATTAGTGCTTAATATCTTTAATAATGTCAAAATGTGGACTGATTACCACATTCATGGTGCGTGTGTGCGCGCTGTGCACAGCATGTGTACCATCGTGCCTATAAGATCGAATATACCTCCTCGCATAACGCAATATTGAAACGTATTCCCAAGTGCCATGGAATTAAATTGCTCCGAGCCTTGTAATTTTCCTGTGAATATTGCATCTGTACTTCCCTTCTAGCCTGCTCCATCTGCGTTATTGTGTCAAATGCGGGGCCGGTTTGACTTTTCATAGTAACACAGGACGGCTTCCACTGCCTCCAGCAAGGATTTGGGACGAGCCCATAAACCGGCGGTGCTTTCTTCTGCTTGATGAGCGCGAATGGAGGAGGCAGGATGGGCAAAGCGGTGGTGTGGCGGGGGCGTCTTCAAAGAGAGACCCCCGGCATTGCGCCTCAGGTTTCCATCTTTCTGCAAGAGGGGTGCAACATACACAGAAACATCTAGCTTGTCATGCATGCGCAGGAACGCACACACAGTTATTCACACGTCAGTTATTTTTGGCATGAGGATAACGTTTATGGTGTGATGAGAGGGAAGTCTCTTCAACAGCGGGACAAAGACATGTGTTTTCTCCTAGAGGACACAGTATGTAAAAGCATAACAGAACCGTGGCTTCAAACAAATGCTGCCAACTGTGCTTTTCGGTCTCTAGCTTCTATACGTTTGGGCTTTGGTTTTATTGACGGTTTAACAAAAAGGATTGTAGGAAAATAATAAGTTGCAAATGCATCCTTTTTCATCGTATCAACGGCATCACAAAGACGGTGATTGCCTTGGTTACCGCCAGTCGATTTAATATAGCGAATGTGTTATTGCACTAAGCCTTCATTTCCCGCCATGCCTCGAATTCTGTGTAGGTTCTCCGTAGACGGGGAAGGATCTTATCCAGGCAGGATCCCTCGCAGCGGAGAAGCCGCAGAGGCACTTTGTAGTGCGATGGTGACAATAACAGCCATTCAGGCAGGCGCTGAGGCTCAAGGCCTAAATGCCACTGCCTCGGCAGAGATTATAGCAGGCGCAGAAGTAATATATTCCTGCATGCGCATAGTGATCTTTTCCTCACCTCCAGCCAAAAGAAGCCTGGTAGAACTGGCATAACCGGGGATCAACAGGCTCCCATAGCAACCAGTCAACCGCAGCATGGTGCAGAGAAAACAACAGAGTGCGGGAACAGGTAGGCGTGTGAAGAAATGCATTTTGTATGCACACCTTGCGTGTGTGTGTGTGTTGTACATGACTCGGTGATGTACAACGTGTGTGTGTGTGTGTTTATATATAGAAATAAACACAGCTTATACAATGCTATGGCATTTACTGGATGTGCTAGTCCCTAACTGGGTGGTGTGGTGTTAGCGATAACAGTGATATGGATTAGGATCTATCAAGACGCACCTCAGGAGCAAGTGCAACAGCGCCAGGCAGATTGCACTGCTCTTACCACGCTGTTGCGCCACGTCCTAAATAAAGCTAACACCATTAACGTCTTGAGTGCTAGAATCTGATCTGGAGTCCGTTTAGCTGGGTTCCGTCCGATCGAGAGCGCGGGCAGGATGTGAATAAGGAACAGCAGATGTAGAGGAAGAGCCCGGAGAGGCTATCATAACCAGAACCTTATTCCTTCATCTCATTGTGAAGGGAAGACGAAGGAAGGAACAAAGTGGGGAAGGAAGGCAAAACATCTGTCAGTCTTACGTAAAGTCTGGGACACAGCGCTGGGTGTGACGTCGTCAAGATACGCCGATTTTACAGAATAGGTATTTTGATTGACATGTACAACGACCAACCACATAAATCAATGACAAAGTTAAAACAGGAATTTGTTGAGAAACTTACTACATGATTCTTTAAGCAACACCGTTGCTTATAATAAATGTTCATTCCACTTCTTTCATTTACATTTTAGAGTCACCCAAACATAATTCTGGGGTAGAATTTCACCTGTCATCTCTAGGTTTGATATATAGACATGTTTTTTATTTATAAATAATCATCATTGTTAAACTTGTCTGCAGTCTGCAGTCCCATTGCATTCGTGCTCTGCACCTTATGGATATGCTTGCAACTACTCGCCATGTCTACACCAACTATAGTGGGAGGTGGTCAAAGGCAAGTTTAGTACATCTAACGTAAAATGCGATGGCACAGCGTGCTGCTATCTGCGGTCTGGCCGCGCTCTCCATTGCGCTGTGCTCGCTAAACATACGTGGCATGCGGCTCTGAGACTATTAGCGTACAATGTAAACAAATCAAAACCAACTTTAGAGGATGGAGCCTATTGAGCACTGCGTATTCATGTCCACTGGTCATGGCAAGCCCTTCTGACGCTTGTACCCATAGCAACCATCCTCAACTGGGGCACGCAGCTGACACGTACTGTACACGTGTCGCTTGTTTTATGTACACACACTTTTTGTTAGCATATGTCTGTTGCTTGCTCGTGAGGGTCAGAAGCAAGAAGGCATGTCTTGGTAGATGTATCCATTTGATGATAGGGTTTGTGTTAAATGTAGATATCTAGCTACTGTGTGTGTATGCGCGTGCGTGTGTGTGTGTGCGCGTGCGTGCGTGTGTGCGTGCGTGACTGGTGAAATCCCCCACTACACATGAACTCCAAAGGCAGCGGTGCTTTCTGAAGATTGCGTCAGCATTACGCTGCTCCATCAAACCTTATGTGCTTTCCCTGGGAAAACAATGGCTTATCTATACACCCCTCTTGTCCACGACTGACAACATCAGCATTCAAGCCCCTCTTTAGCACTCTGGCAGCGATGAGCTACTTAGCAACGCAAGCCTGTAGGATTAAAAGCTGATCTACTCATTCACTTTAAGCACCGCAAATAACAGCCTTGTTGATTGGGAGGGTTTAAAAGTTGGAGGTGAGATACTTATTGCTAGATGAGCCATTGCAATGATGCATCTTTCACTTTCACTAGAGTGACGTCAATAAAAAGTAGCATTGTGCAAAATGGGTGAAAAAAACGACATGCAAATGGCTTTCTAGGGAGTTTTTTTTTATTTCCTTTGTGAAGACCCTAAAGGCGGACAGTCTGGTCACCGTATGGGGCGTTGTTGTTCTGACATTGAGGTGCGTTCGAGCGTTTCATTGAAGGCAATGGAAGGAGGACAACTTTATGTTGATGGATTTGTGGTTAAATAAGACTGGGTTATTTAGGGGTGTATGAACCAATACCTTTGAATAGGGGGTGTTCTAATTAATTGCTGGGTTTACCATTATTGTTTCAGAATAGTGGAGTTGGGGTTGTGAGTTATTTTCCTTGATTTAGTAGCCGGAAATGAATATGATTGAGTATTTTTAATTTAATTTCATTGAGATTCCCACTGCCTTTTCAGCTAACCGCTATTGAAAACACATAACTGAACAGAAAACAGACTTGATGAAAACTAGGGTGTTTTTTTGTGTAAAGGGAAAATGAAAGGCTAGGTCCTTCCAAAAGGTGCCACGGTCTTGGTGGAATGTTAATGCACAAAATAATAAATACTAAATCCACAGCAAGACAAGACCTTAAAGTTGAAAATGTTTCTTGAGAAATAAAAAATGTATTAAACACATCCTACCTGTCATCCTATGGGCCCACCACTCGTGGGAGGAACCGTGGGGGTCGGGTGCGCTGCCACATGGGTGGCAGTGAAAGTCA
>JAODUH010000001.1:3431355-3466961 GCA_027564835.1 Typhlichthys subterraneus | reverse complement strand
TTTCACAACGCTTGCGGTCTACGAAGGTTAGAACTCCGTAGCCTACGAAGACCACACCTTCGTAGGCTACGTCCTTCAAAGGATGCGGCCCCTGAATTGAGACACAGCCATTCTCTTGGTTTGGGGTGGGGGTTTGTAGTGATATGACTGGAACGCCCTTTACATACTGGATGCGCTGCGTAGTTTTTTTTAACGCAACATTCTATGAGACTACTATTTCTGAAATTAAACTCTTCAGTTTAATTTCACCGTGAGAATCAGTCTGGAAAGCCTCAGGCTAGCAGCCTATGGCATTGATTGGATCTCTAGATTAGTGATAATTTAGTTATAAAACAGGTAAAATAATTGTTATATTAATAGCCAAAATAATTTATCGGTTGGTACAGCACTAATGAATATAGTAAGAGTACAACTTTCACCAATAAAAATTAACCACAGCTTTATTTTATGTACAGGCAGGTCACGTTTACGCACGTATATTTAAATCTTTACACATAACCGCATGTGTTGGATTTTTTTTTCAACTCGTACGTGGCCCTTCACCTGCCGCTACTGCATACGTAACGCAACACTACAAGCTCTTCACTGCGCTCCATAGGAAATTAATGGAATTCGGATACGCATCCAATGTGTAAAGGGCGTAAGCCATTACACGCGGAACACATACTTTTTTTCATACATCTCTGTGAACTTGAAGAGGGGGAGACAGCTGGCAGGGGCATCATGGAGAATGCTGATAATCTCCGAGCTGTCGAGAACCAAATACTCATTCAGCGTTAGACTCCAAAGAGAAAAATGCTCCTACAACTATACCACTGCAACCATTTAAGAAAGGTATGGTCAACCACTGTAAGCAAATACACTGTTTGTCCAATTAAAATATATTTTGAGTTCTTTCTAATTTACCATTCTGTGTGCTGAAAAATAATGTGGTACTACAGCCCTGACTCAGGAAATAAAAACATAAACAAAGTGGCGAACACCACAGACAGCAACAAAGCCCATGGCTTCGCAGTGCGTGTCAATGAGTGAGTGAGTGTGTGAGAGGTATATCATTTGGATTTGAGCTAGAAGCTAAAAAGCGTACCCTGCCTTTAAGACCTTAAGGTACTATGCAGTGGTGTACCTGAGCACTGCCAGGGGTTTGCTGGTGCTGCCTGTGATAAAAGACACATGGATGCGTTTGCCTCCGATCTTATAGCGGTGCAGGCCACTGACTGCTCTGATGGCCTGCTGCAGGGCCAACATCTGGACTGTGGCCTTGAGCTGGTAGTCTGTGTGGGGGCTCAGCTCCACAGCCTTCACCTGGGGACAGGAGGATGAAAACACTCAATGTTTAGCTGCCAGCACATGCCTCGTTTCTGTTGGCAGACAGTGGTTCTCAAACTGAATTAAATATATAACTCATAATAAACTAGAACATCAACAAGCTTCTACCATGTCCCTTTCTAACTGATTTCCAGGCAAACTACCATTATTCACACAAACTGTGAGTAGTGATGCGGTAACATATGTGCTCATGTTACGGAATGTTGTTAAACTAAATCGACAATGCTTATAAAACATTACCAATTCGTTTTTATGAAACTAATATTGAATCTACAGGAATTACTAAATATTTGAAATATAAATGGATATTTTATCACATTAATAAAAGTAAGGAAATAGAGAAGGGTTTTTAAAGACGTCTCACAAAAGGAGGGCCCCAGCCAGAAGCTAATGCTATTAGCATGGAAAGGTTTTGGAACCTCTGGACTAGTCTAAGACATCAGCTGTTATCAGGGCACACACAGTACGGACCCTGCCGTATCGGGAGAAGGTGTCGTGCAGCATTTGCTGCAGATCCTTGCGAGACATTCTGTAGTCTAAATTGGCCACCAGAATCTCTGGGCCCTCGGCAGAACCTTCTGGACCAGGGCTCCGGGGGCCAGCTAAGAGGGGAGAGGAGCGGCTGGACAAGCATGGAGAGGCACTCCTAAATTGGGGAGAGAGAGGCAAAGGGGGGTGGGTAAGGCAGTAGACATGTCTTGGGTACTTCCTTGCACAAAGACTAGACATCTGCTAGGAAAATTATACTACAGAAGTTGTGGATATGCTAAAAGTATATATATAGAAATAATATCGCTGTATAACATTATACCCGTTTTATAAAACAGAACTACAATTAGTTTTTATATTAACTGAAATATAGATTATATAAATATTCCAACGTATGACTGTAGTAGGGCTGTCAGAATTTAGACGCAAATAATCGCTCGCTTTACGTCATTCATTGGTAATAATACAATTCTTACCTGCTCAGAAATCTACCTAAATGTGTTTTTTCTAGAACAAGACATGCCAGCACATTTATTTTTTTTATTTCTTTTGTTTTTAAAATACTTGCATACAAAGTTGATTAATCAAGCAATTAATCACAGCTACAGCCCCACTTTAAAATCTAAACACCAAGAAGACAAAACCAAAAGGGGGCTTCACCTGGAGGACCAGGAGCCCTGGGAGAGGACCATGGGACTGAAGCTCCTGTGGAGATTCAACTTGCTGAAGGCAGATGGCGTGCTGACCTGGAACTCCCCAGAGCTCCTGTACGCTCGCTCGGCGGGAGCCTCCGTGCTGCTGTAAGGACTGGAGCCATCTCTCCTACACACAGACAGACAACATTAACCCAGCAACACAACATGGCTCACAAAAGGAGTCCATGAGAAGCGTGTGAGGCAGCCTCTCACTCTCTCTCAGTGTACCTCAGCCTGTACATGGACTCTCCGAGCAGACCGGGCTTCGGCTGCTGCTCCAGAACTGCAGAGTCGTGGCTGTCGTGGGGCGATGGAGAGGCGGCTCTGCCCTTCTCCAAGAGGTAGAAGCCCATTTTAGTCTTGGCCTCCGCCGCACCAAGCTCCTGGACAAGGCAGGGCATACAGTATAAACATGCATCGATCTTCATTCGCTTATCCGTAAACACACAACACAAGTCTGCAAGTCCTGACCAGCTGAAGGGAAGGTGCATAAAGAAAACAAGAGTAGCTTCCATGCACGACCTTTCCCCAACCTTCCCCTTAGCTGGTCACAGAAGATTCAAGCAAGCTGCATTGCTGCCACAGGGGGATTAGGTCAGCTTTGCCACCGAGGAAACAAATGAAGCATGCAGCAGTGATGAGCACAGCTGTTATGCGGACAACAATGAGTTAGGTATGGACACATTACAACACGGCAAAGCAGAGCAGACACAAATGAAGCGAACAACTTGACAGACAGGCAGGGGTAGGCAAAGCACAGTGTTAACGGGCACATGCTTTGCATTATGGGGTGGGGGCTTGCATGAAGACTGTTATGCTGGGTGCAGCGACATGAAGCTCATTCAGGAGAAGCGGGGGGAAACGGAAACAAACGAATGGTTAGTTCACACAGCAGGTAAGCTGGCAGGCTGAGAGGGGGGGGAGCAGGCACTTTGCGGGCTGCTGACCTGATGGGGCTTGGCCGAAGCACCACCGGGAGGCCCACTGCAGCCTCTCCTAGGGCTGTAGGGCCTCTCCGGCACGGGGCCTGTGGTGTGGCACGGGCGGCCCGCCCTCCGTGGCCTCCTGGGGGACCTGGGCTTCTCCAGTGGCAAGAGGGAGAAAAGGGACGGGGGTTGGGGCTGGGCGGATGAGGGGGTTTCTGGGGGCTGATAGGTCTGGTGCGGGGCCGGGGGTGGGCCCGCGTCGTCTTTGGGTCTCGGGGAGAACGACAGGTTGATGCGGCGGCCGAACACGTCCTCGTTCTCCATGCGCTTCCGGGCGCGCTCGGCCGCCTCCGCGCTGCCGAACCTGAGCACCGCCACGCCCTGGGACACCCCCAGCACCTTGCCGCCGCAGTTGTCGGAGAGGCGGCGGAGCCTGAGCTTCACGGCGTTGCGGAGGCTCTTGTCGCAGTTGGCAGGGAGGTTGTGCACATAGAGCAGGTTGAAACTGGGCTGAGGGGAGGAGGAGGAACACACAGCGCGCCCGCTCTTGGATTTTGGCTCTCTCTCATTTGATGACAGAGTATAAAAACGCTAATACAGTAGCTTCGCCCCCAGCCCCTCCCCAGGTCTCTTTTAAACCACCGGGAACTTCTGTTGGGGCTGGCAACACTGACATATTAGTACGCCACTCACGTCACCATTCCGGTTGGTCTTCACGCTCCAGAGTCCAAATGGGTGGCGGTACTCGTTCGTTAACTCCGACATGCACTCGTCTCACAACTAAGGTCACTCAGATCAACCAAGAGCGGTTACGTATCCCAATGAGAGGAAATGGCTGAGGCCTACCTCTGCGTTGACCGGCATGCGCTGGGGCAGGTCGGCAGTGATATCCTGGAAGGCCACGTGGCGATGGGCGTGCTGGAGGAGAGCCGGGGACGTGTGGTTGCCATGGACCAGAATCACCTGGAAACCGTGCCGGTGACGCAGGTCACTCAGCTCACTTGCAAAGTTGACGTCGGCTGAAAATGAGAAGCGGCAGGAGAATGACATTGCCACTAGGGCTGCGGCTATCGATCATTTTAGTAATCTACAGATTATTCTAACGATTCATCGATGAATCTAACCATATATTTTGCGATAGTAAACAGTAGTACATACACAAAGGAGAAAATAAAAAATATATAATTTGTTTCTTTTAGAAAAATCTAAATTTGTATTGCCTAAATTGTACACACTTTGATGGTGAGATTCTTCAGATAATTTAAACATCAAACGTGTAGCTAGTCTACTTTTTTACAGACATTCGGTTTAAATATGTTTATATGCGCAACTCCATGCTTTCTTGTTACGTCCACAGCATGCGCGCGTACGACAGTAGGCCTTCACAGAAACACATTGCACAGTTAATGTAAAAAGTAAACTAAGCTTGCAACGAGAATTTTTTGTCGATAAATCCTTTCAGACCTAACTGCCACATCGTGGCACTGTAGACAAACGGTTTCAAACCAGAACGGCAGAAACACAGGGTTGTGAACCTGAGCTGTACTCACAAGACACTAGCACCACAGTGGCAGGTGCAGAGTGGGTCTCAGCGAAGCGACGCAGGCTCTGGCGTAGCTTATCGTCTGCGGCATTCTTAGCTGTGGCGTTAATATGGGCAACAGTCACCTGTTTAAAAGAGTTTACATTAAACCACCATCTTTGTTTTGGTAATAACCAGTATTTCTTTCATTCACACGCGCAAAACAATACATAAAAATACAAAAACGGGTCCCATCACAAAACTTGTTTCAATATGATCAGTTGTGTTGTCTGAAGGGACCTGAACTAAGCAGCTTCGCTAAAGATGAGCATGTTTATCATAACGCAAGCCCCAGCCCAATTCAGATTTGGACCCAGGCGTGACATCATTTCTGGCCTTTTCCGCCTCCTCCCAGTCACACAGCCAATGAAGCTAGAGCATGTTCAATTAAAACGTGCAGCGCCAAGTTAAGGGTAATTCTCAACCTAATGGGAGGAAAGGTTCCGTCCAAAATGGCAGTTGGACACGGATATGGATGGATTGAATGTCATGGCCCCAACAATGAACAAATTGGTGGTAGGGATACCTGGCAGTTGTTGAGCTCTTGGATGACAGCCTTACTCTCTTTACTGATGTCACAGACACAGATGAACTCTGCCTCGCGGTGGCCCTGGAAGAAGCGACTGCGGATGCGCTGGACCACAGCTGCAGCGGAGCGTCCGTTGGGCACGCAGCAGTTCTCTATGTCCCAGAACACGCCCACAGGAGAGATGTTCTCTGGGCCGCCACTCTCTGGGGAACCTGGCGATGGGAGAGGCAGACTGGTGGATATTTAGAAACAAAAGGCTTCACGCAGTTCACAAAAATGGACTAGTCGCCCATGGGATTAGATTAAAGTAAGACTTAATTTCAATTATTGATGGGCGTTAATGAAAGGTTAATAAGATAACAATGTGCATTTTTCATCTGCAAACTTTCACTTTTGAATTTGAAAGAAGTTCTAGAAATGATCATCTCACTTTTTTTTAAATACATGTACAGTAATCTGATTCCACTATTTTAGCTGGTAACTAATAGATTACGGTTACCTTTTTGTTATGTAATCAGTTATTTCCCAGCCCTGCTCTTTTATCCCCGGTATGTAAACCGGTTGTGTGCTGTGTGGTGTGTGTCACTTAAAATAAGACAAGGTTTCTGTTCAACTGTATTGTTAAGGGCAGTCATACAGCCTATACATACCATCCTGATCTTGTGAGCTTCAGTATAACGTCACCGCAAAGCCTAGAAATCATAGCAAATGTGTCCAAGTAGCAGCTGAACTTACCAATCGGCAGAAAGGACCAGATGGTTCATCCAATCAACTGCAAAGTATTTTTTTTCAAAGTACCTGCCCTTTACAAGCAGTTTTGATTCACGGCTCCCCAGATGAACTTGTGACTAACAATCAAGCTGGCATTTCAGGTTAAGTCACATACACATAGGGATCTATTTGGCAGTATTGGTAGATACACATTCTCTACAATCTCCGTTTCCCGTAAAGCTGCAATATTGCGTCCTCATGGTCGGTTTGCAGCACTTTATATAACGAGACATGACGAGTTCACATGTGTATCGTTGCAATGTTGCATTAGTCACCACAGGCACCGCTCACTTACCACCGTACTTCTGGCCAGTCTTGCCCAGGCTGGTGGGTGGCTTGAGCAACATCCCGTCCGTGGAGCCACAGCCATTACACACTGGAACGGGAATGGGAGTGGTCTGGGGAGAAGGGAGGGGGATGTCGGGCCACATGTTCTCTTTCTTGGACACCACACCATTCACAGGCTGCAAATGGACACAAGCTTATCGTCTTAATAAAAAAAAACAGTGGGCAGTACAGTGTGAAATGCAATTCACATCATATAACGTACAGAGGCAGTAGACTGTGTGCAGATCAGAACTGCGTGCGTACACAAATATCCACGTATATCCAAGTAGCACCGTGAAAGAAGAGAATACTACCAACCTTCAGCAAGCACTCCTGGCAGTGGTGCGCCCCCTTCAGACAAACAGTGCGCTCTACGCTTAGGTGCATAGGATTAGTGCAGACGTGTGCTGTTGTGGTAGCGGTGGTCGAGAGGTCACCGTGTGCCGCCGTGGCTCTCTGGCTCGCCCTAGTGGGGGCGCTACGGTCCACACCGCAGGTGCAGTAGCCAGAGGGAACCAGGCAAGAGGCGTGCGTGGAAGCAGGAAGAGAGGACACAGAGGTGGGCAGAGGGGCTGAGGAAGGGAAGTGGCCTGGCTGACTATAGGGGAGAGAGAGGGCGGGGCAGGCACGGGGGAGCCCTGCACGGCAGGGACGACAACAGTGACTGAGCACAGGCTGGGAGGTAGCAACGGAGGACGAAAGAGTATAACCATCTGGCGTGTGCAGTGAATCACAGGCTTCTCTGCCTTGGCTAAGCTTATGGGAGTACAAATGAAGGGGTGAGGCTAATGGGAATCCCCTAGGCCCAGCACTACAGGTGGCTGAGGGTTCCAGGGTGCTATGGGCTGGATAGCATGATGCCACGCCACTGCTGTTAATGTTACCAATACCACCACCACCTAAGGCCCCATAGCCAGCCGTGATGCAGTAGTCACAATGGGTGCAAACTCTTACTTTGGGGATAAGCCCCTCTTGCTGTGGTTGTGGCGGTTGCTGTTGGCAGCGGTCTTGAAGCTGAGAAGGTTGTAAGCAGGAAGGGGGCAAAAGCAGGGGGGCCAGAGGGAAGGGCTGGGATGAAGAGGTGGAAGCATGAAGAGGAGGAGCGGGGACATCTTTCAACTCAAGCACAAGCTTTCTGTCCTCCATGAAGTGGTTCTGGGGATTAAACATACAGCGTTAGAAGATGTGTGATGTGGACATTACACTCTGAACATTCGTAGTTTGTTGGGCTTTGTGTATTCCAACAAATGCCACTGAATGTAATAAAAAAAAAGTAAAAAAGGAAATGTTTTACATAATTACATTGCAGAGTATAAACACATAAGTAGCTAAAAAAAGCCACCCAAAGCTGAGAACAATAGAGCAGACGTAGAAAAAGTGGCCCAAATATATTTTAACCTAAAAATCTCATAATATTCAGATATTCTCAGATGTTCTAAAATACCAGTGACTTGGGTTTGCTTTATACTACATAAATGTAAATAAAAATTATAACATTTTTAAAGGAGAATACATCTGCAAAAACAGATTATTACCCGGTTGTCTAAGTAAGAGAATTTGGCTTTATCATTGGCGGAGAAGCAGTCCGAGAGTTTCCAGAGCACAGTTGGGGCCTCCGTTTCTGTGTGACTGATCCATGAGAGTGGCCTAGAATTGCATACGTCTCGCTCCTTTCCCAGTCCGTCCATCGTTAAAACGTGAAAAACCTTTCACCCTACTTTCACCTCTCTTCTCTCTCATGTTTTCCTGGAAGTAGGAAACGAAAGATCAAGTTACATATATGCCTCCCTTTGTTCATTCAATATACCGTAGGTAGTCACAATATATCTAAGTGGACTAATAGACTAGAATTCAAGACTTCCCAGACAAATGATTAATGCACTACGGTAGACTAACAAAAATGATTAACGTATTACCGTAGCTAGCCTGGGCTATATATTTGTATGCGCTGTACAAGTAACGGTAACATAAAACGTCGCCTAAATCGGAAAAGGAACTGCAATGGAATTGTATATCTAAATAGTATAAAACTTAGATGGGTGTCTTTGATTGCGTACTAAACATTTGACATGGACGTGTTGTAAATTGTCCTTTTTTTAGACTTCAAGATAACTAAATTAGCTTTCCTTGCTAATTGAGCTGTTAGCCAGCATAAGCTAACTCTGTAATCAACATGGTTATATTATAGAGCCACATTTAAAATGCAGCTGTCCGGTATAAAATTGTTTATGTTAAAGGCAAAACTATTTAACGGTTAATTGTTTTTAAAAGGGCGTACCTAACAAGTTCTCTTCTTTCACATCTCAATCCAAGGACTTTCCCCCCTTTCTATCAGCCAAAACAACACGCACCTTTTGTAAAATATATTTGCCGTAAACAACTCACAGCTGTCGCAAATGACAACAATCGTCGCCGCCGAGGCGCCGACCGATGCTGTCGAATAATTATAATAGGCTATAATATTTAAGCCACATTTCCAAAATTATGGTGAACAAATATGTCCATATGCAACATTGTCAATGATACAATCAAAACACGAGGACATTTAGGCAGCTTCTTTGTAGATATAATTTTGACCTTTTGTTTCAAATTGTCTTATTTAAATACATATTCTAAAAAAAATTTCAAAATCATATGGCATTGGTTTGCGGTTTATTTTTTAATTTGTAAATATGTGTCGGGGTAACACAATGTAGCCTATTTGGCAGGTGAGCATATAGGCCTATATCAGAACACTCCCACCCTTGCTATAATATTGCTTGCAATAATGGGACAGGGTTAATGTATGAGTCATATGCGTAATGCTATCACTTGATGGGATGGGAAACAGTAACGCTCAAACGCTTATCTAGATGCACTGTTTTCTGCATTCCAGAGGAGGTCTATAATCAACTCAAATTTTAAACCAAATTATTTTGGCGCAGGACAGGATTCCTTCAATAATAAGAAAACACTGTCCTATTGTTCCTGTTTAACATGGCGATTGCTCACGTTGCTACAGAATACGTCTTCTCTGACTTTTTATTGAAAGATTCTACAGAATCGAAGTACAAAGGAGTGCGTCTGGAATTGGCCGTTGACAAAATTGTCACATTCATAGCGGTTGGTCTTCCTTTGTTTCTCATCTCTTTAGCTTTTGCGCAAGAATTATCTGTAGGTGAGTTCAATTCAAAGCATATATATAATATCTATTTTTGGTGTCCTTAAAAATACAGACCTTAAGTAACATTTGATGATTTGATCGCGCATGCAGTCGAAAATTATCACTTTATTATCCTAGAACAAAATAACTATCATATGTTCTTTTTTCTTTGTTGGTTAATAGCCTGAATTGAACTTGAACAATGCTAGTTTAAACTGATGGATAAATAGCTGTAGGTACGTAATTATTGTTACCTTGAAGGATGAGAAAGTAGTGGGAAAGATGAGTATATTGAAAGTCCACCCAATCACCCATATGCCCTACTATACTGAATATGATAGTCTTTACTGTAGGCATACACACCCGATGGGGTATTCTGCTAACATATTGAAAATTGTCATTTTTATAACACATAGCATAGGGCCTACTATATTTAAATGAGTATACCATTGATGATCATATGACACCATGCTCCACACAATTTTGTATCTGGATAAAATTAAATGGTAAAAATATAGCCACAAATTGTGTAATCAATAAACAAACCACTTAATCCTCTTATCCCTTGCTTGTTGTTGCTGTTTCTGCTAATAACTTATTATTTATTAATAGTAATATAGGACTATCCTAGTGCCTCACTACAGTGAGTCTTAGTGTTGTTGTTTTGCACAGGATAAATTAGGCTACACATATGGCTACACATTCTTTCTATACTGTATGTTTTCTGTGGTATGCACAATAGGGTGAATGTTGTTTCCCAGCCATACATTTTCTGCTGTCTGCTGTAACGGCTTACATTCTCCCTACCAGGTAGTCAGATGAGCTGTTTTGCTCCTCCTAACTTCTCCTTGCGACAAGCACTCTATGCAGACTCATTCTGTTGGTCAGCAGTACAACACCAAGCAGAAGGCTCCCATCTGTGGTTACATAAGGTACAAACTACATTTTACATATATTTATAAAATATTCATTAGTTTATAGGGCTAGGCTACTATCAACATTTAAATTGGCAGTGAAAAAATATTCTACATTCTTTTCCCTCAGTTTTTTCCATACATCCTGCTCTTTTTGGCCATTCTTACATACATCCCTGCCTTGTTCTGGCGTTTCGCCGCTGCCCCTCATCTATCATCCGACCTAAACTTTATCATGGAAGAACTGGACCGATTCTATAATCGTGCAATCAAACTGGCAAAGAACCTGGCATCCTTTGATAACAAAGATGGACCTGAAGTCAGCCCAACGTAAGCACCAAACAGACTGCAGATTGGTTTATTTTCTATTTTCTATTTTCTTTTGTTTGACAGTCAAAACTAAGCAGAATACTTTAATATATCAAGCCAATTTAATAGACATCATAATATAAATACATAATTTAAAATTAAATTAAATATTGTAAAACTGTTGCTTTCTGCCTTCCCGATAAAGTATAACACAATTATTCATTCCTAACCCTAACCCTAACCCTATTTTCTAATAATTACTACATAAAACCACTGTTAGACGGAATCAGTAGAGACAGGTTGAGATACATCAATGTAGGTGTGCTATTAGTTATTAATAGTATAAGAATGAAAACTCATTCATGTGTTTTGTCTGTGTTTTTTTCTCCAGTAGTGCCCTAGATCTGACTGAGGGCTGCTTAAAGTATCCTTTGGTGGAGCAATATCTAAAGACAAAACGTTTCTCTCACTGGCTGGTATTGAAATATCTCTTTTGCCGGGGCTTGACTCTCCTTACCCTGCTAGTGGCCTGCCTCTACCTAGGCTACTACATACAACTGGCTTCACTCACTGATGAGTTTCCCTGTAACCTGCGGACAGGACTACTGGCAAACAACAGTGAGATACCAGAAACTGTGCCGTGTAAACTGGTGGCTGTTGGCGTGTTCAGTCTTCTCAGTTACATCAACCTGGCAGTGTATGTTCTACTTGCTCCCTTGGTAGTGTATGCTGCCTTGGGACCAGCACGCCAGACTTCCAGCTTCCTCCGGCCTTATGAAATGCTGCCAGGCTTTGGTCATTTGGGTCTGGTCAGACCCTACTACAATGACCTCAGTATCTACCTGCTGTTCCTGGAAGAGAACCTGAGTGAACTCAAATCATATAAGTGTCTGCAGGTGGGTCACGGCGTTGATAGATTGCACTCATTCTCTGCCACTTGCTGTGCTGTATGATATTTTTAAGCAACATGTCTCATTTTCAACATTTATTTAGGTACTGGAGTTGCTACAAAAAGCAGATGATGGATTTGACACCATGTGCCTTCTGCGGACCCTGGGTCAGGTTAAAGCCGATGTGATGGATTCTAAGAATGTCAGTTCTTGCAAAAATATAAAAGAAACAAATAAACCAGAAGAGTAATGCTTTGCTCAGATGACAGGTAAGTTATTGACTATTTGTCTAACTATATATGATTATAATGGGTGTGGGTAAAACAGAACAAACTTCTTCTTATTAATTCATAGCCTTCCTTTATTGTGACTGACTGGAGAACTGGAGAACTGATTGGCTGGAAAATGGCAAGAACAGGTGCTGCTTTGGTGACAAAGGCATACTATTGTCTGAACTGTGTTATTAATCTATTTGATATGGGTAACTCCATGTAACTCCATGTAACTCCAAGGAGATGACGCTGTTATAAGTTCAGGTATTTCATGCTTGCTTATTATACTTGTACACAATTAATCTTTTCAGAAAATACATTTCTGATCTACTGTATGTGTTAATGTTCTCAGGATTTATTATATGCATTTACTGTAATTATGTATTTTTCAACAGTCAATGTTGTGCACTTAATTTTTTCATGAATAATAACAACATTGCCTATTTTTAGCTCCTTTAATATAATCAAAAAACCTACCTGTGTTACATTTAGTCCATGAAAGCTATGAGGACTGACTTGTTTACAGTGGATACATGTCCATGAATAGTATTGAAAAAGTATAATGCTGCATGCAATTATATGAATGAGCATTAAAATAAACGTTTTAATTACAATATTAATATCAGTCATATACTATCCTGTTTAAAAGTGAATAACAATATGATGCTGCATGAACAATTTCACCCTTAAATCCACACATGACCTAAATTACCATATATTCTGTCCGGATTGGCACTGTGAACCATATATTACAGGGAAAGTTGGCAAACTCATGAAATATCTGAAATGGTGCTGTGGGTGCATTATCAGCTAATTAAATAAAGGAGATGTTTACATAAATGAGTTATTTGTTTATGTATTTAAATAGTAGTAGTAGTAGTTTAAGTAGTAAGTAGTAATAGCAGAGAAACTATATAGATATAAGGACTTTGGTAATAGTAGTAGGTTAGAAGTAGTCAAAACCACATTATTTTAGTAGAATTGTGAAGTAGCATACTTCTTCGTTTTACTAGTTTTTATATAATATAATATAATATAATATAATATAATATAATATAATATAATATAATATAATACAGTAGCCTACATTGCGGTAGCCAATTTTCTATGTTTTGGTTGCTGATAGCGCCCTCAACAGGCATATTTTCATATACCTAGAAAGACTAGAGAAGGCGTAGATTTTTCACTTGGAAAGCAAGCTGATTGGTTAATGTCTACGCGTCTACAAATGTGTTGTCCAATAGCGTTTCGAAAAACTAAGTCGGTTTACATTTGGTTGATGAACAGTGGTAACTGACGGGAACCTTCCTTGTACTACTTTGCAGAACCAAAATCAAAAGTCCATATCCCTGTTATTTAGCATTTACATTTATAATCAGGTACGTCAACATTGTTTCTGATTTGTTTTAGGTCCGCAAATCCTAAATAATGTCATAGTCCAGAGTAGCATGGCTACCGTTGCTCGAGTTCTTATACGGGACGGTACCTTACTGTTATGCTAACACTAGTAGGGTACCGTATCGGTACCACTGAACAGAAGGCGCTGGTTTCTTTGCAATTTCAATATATAACTTGTTTTTAAGGAGGATGTAATACATATAATAATATTATTTTATGGACTGAACGTAGTAGCTAGCCCATAAATGAAATCAGTGGAAGTATTATGACAATTTCAGAACTACAATTTCATAGGTGTGTGATTATCTGGTGAAACGTGTTTATGATGTACGGTACCGTATACGTATCTTAACGGTTAAGATGCCTGTTGTACCCGGTAGCCTTCACTACAATATTCAAAATATCAGACGGACATGGGAGATCCAGCTACGCATAATTTTGCATCCTTAGAAGAGCAACTGGGCTTTTGGAAGCAGCAGGCAGAGATACACCAAAAAAGGTAAACCATGCGTAAACTTGCGTATTTCTACCAAGGTAACTAGGTACCAATCAGAATACGGTATGTTAGCTTATCTACTGTTAGATGCCCATTCTTTAAAATGTATAATAATATAATAATAATAGTTTCCCCAATGGCCACACAATTAGGTTAATTACATTCTATATAATTAAAATCTTATTTGATGCCTGTGACTGTTACGGTACTAGTGCTTTCGAGTCTCAAGAAGAGTTACAAGAATTCCAGCAGATGAGTCGGGACTATGAGGCAGAACTGGAGACAGAACTGAAGCTATGCGAAGCTAGAAACAAGGAGCTTCTTTCAGACAACAGTCGACTACATATGGAATTGGATAATATCAAGGTAAATGCCCAGCATTCTTTTTTTTTAAATCTTTCACACAAACGGAGAGATCATTATCTGGCATCCCACATTACACTTTCCCATTGCCATTGGCAGCTCTCTGCCAGTATTCTGTGTGGGGAGGGAATTATAAATGGAAGGAGTGAATACAGGATTGTAACCGCTCAAGGACAGGGACATAAGTGAAAAGGACATGTTCTATAAATGTACACAAAAGTCCTCGTATGAGCTGAAGCAAATAATAATTATCATAATAGTTTTTACTGTACTGTCATTTCTACATATTATGTTATTCCACTGTATACTCATTTGATACCTGCTGTATATCTACAGGAGAGATTTGAGACTCAGCATTCTGAAGCGTTCAGGCAGATCTCATTGCTGGAGGGCGATCTGGCAGAGACCACAGCTGTCAGAGATCATCTCCAGAAATACATCAGGGAGCTAGAACAGTCTAACGATGACCTTGAGAGGGCTAAGAGGTCAGATGTTTTGCTTAAAACTATATATTAATGCATTATAGTGGTATAGTGCAATTGTAAAGTAAAGTAAAGACTATCTTGTATTTAATGATTGTGGCCAATCTTGACCTTGGAATGCTCACATAAAGTATAGTGTATCCACTGACCAATCGCCCAGTCCTGCTTCATCTCCTAGGGCAACCATTATGTCTTTGGAAGATTTTGAGCAGAGGATGAACCATGTAATTGAGAGGAATGCCTTTCTGGAAAGCGAGTTGGATGAGAAGGAGAACCTGCTTGAGTCTGTCCAAAGGCTCAAGGATGAAGCCAGAGGTAAAACGCACGCACACACGCGCACACACACACGCACGCACACACGCACTCACACACATGCACACACTGTCTTGGGCTTCTTAAGTTTGCAAGAACTGCTTATTCTGCTGAAACATTGTCAGGTTCTTACCAGTGGCTATACTTTAGCCTTGATATCTCTATTAAATTATGGTATTGTTTAATTATAAATGTTAATCTATATAATAATTAAATTCCTTGTATATAACTGACAGTGTAATACATCAGATAATCATAATCGGAGTTATGCGAAATCTGAGCTGGTTGTGCCTGTGCTCCTGGTTCTGGGCAGATCTTCGCCAGGAGCTGGCTGTGAATCAGAAGGATCGGCGTCCATCCATTAGCATGGGCAGAGACAGCGAAAGGACTGAGCACACACGCGTCTCTGGCAGCCTGTCGCCCACGCCCTCCAAGCCCACTCTGCAGTTTACGCCCGCTTCCAGCATCCGAAGGGGTCCGTCTAGAGAAGGCTGTGACTAGTTTTGTTCAGTGTTATTCCCCTTCGACGGGGACATTGCTACTCTTAGGATAAATACAGTACTGTATAATCAAAGCATTAGGCTTAGGAGATGTTGTCACTCCTGACAGCTTTAAATGTAGAGTTTTTAATTTGTAGCAAATTGAATTAGGTGTTGCCTATTTTGCCTAGCCTATGACGTAACATCATTCATATAACAACAACAAATTGATTTAGGGAGCATACAATTGTAGTTCTGTGATTGATAATACAGCAAAGTGGTGAATGAATGTACTTATGTATGAAAATCTGTGATCATTGAGCTACCAATGTTGCTATTTCAGGTGATGGCTTAACAGGCACACCCCTAACTACTTCAGCAAGAATATCAGCACTCAACATTGTAGGGGAGCTGCTCAGGAAAGTTGGGGTAAGAGACCTGTGTGTTTGCTACCGTATAGTTTATCACGTCGTGCTGCAGGACTGCTTCAATTCGTGAAATATCCAATGTCTCTCTCCTTCACTGCCCTGTGTAGAATCTGGAGTCTAAACTCGCGTCGTGTCGAGACTTTGTGTATGACACGTCCACAGCTAGGCCGGCACTTGCAGCCAATCCTGCAAGTCCCTTGTGTTTGGATGGAGGCTCTGAGGTCCAGGCAAGCAGCACAAGTCCTCCTCCTCAATATGACAGGTGAGAAAATAACGTGATCTAGCTGAGCTGTCTTCACTTGCATGACATGACAGTCATAGCTATGGGGTGTGACGTTTCTGAAACCAATACCGAAACCGCGATACAAACGTCCACGGTTTCGTGTCACGGTTCCGGAACACAGAACCGCGGTCCGCGTGTGCGCACATACATAAATACATACATACATACATACACACACACACACACACACTCACACCCAACCTGCTGCAGGTGCAGCATGTTAAAGGGCACACTCCATGGAAATCAAGTATTTCTAGCTGTGTTTGCTCATTGATAAAGAAACGGGCTGCCATTTTTGGTAGCGCGAGTAGTAATGTTTTTATCTGGGTCAGTAATCAGTCATATCATACAAAACATTTAACGTTATGTCCATTATAATAAAAAAGATAGAATATATCTTTGTTTAATTTGAATGTTTCTTGGTTAACCATATAGCCTATCACTTTGTGTTGTTGCTAGCAGCTAGCCACCCTATCATAGCCCTATCTATCATAGACCTTGTAGCGGCAAGAACAGCTGCAGTTTCGTGCTATGTAACCCTTCATTCATTAATTAATACGTGCTTATGGGTACATGGCTATTTAGCAGGCAGAGATGGCTGCGATGTTGTGCTATGATATAATTTAACCTTCATTCATGAAATATTGTGCTTAGTAGATACATGGGTGGCTATCAAAACGTAACACCGTTCCTACACAGGGCTGTGTGACCAAGCTGCTGCTGTGTTGTTGTCACGAACAACAATGAACTACATTCTGTCGCCTGTATCCTTTTCTGTAGTCTGGACGGCGAGGCGGAATTCATGTGCAATATTAACACCTTGAAATCACTGCTGGGCAGCAAATGGAGTGTCCTTGTTTGGCTGAGAAGATGGTGCTTAGTGTGACATCTAGTGGCAAAAAGTATAGAAACAAATAAAGACTAGTCTGCAGAACGAATGTAATATAAACCAGAAAAAAATTCCGCAGATCATACCACTTAAAGGATAAAATATATAAATTAAATTGCCATATGAACCGAACCGCTGCTCAAAAACCGAACCGAACTGTGGATTTGGTGAACTGTTTCACCCCTAGTCCTAGCTGTGTCCCTTTGTCTTATTACATTTTTTCCCCTCCCTCGTTTGCTACAAAAAATAGGTGAATCTAAAAATCCGCTGTCTGAGACAGCGTATTTTTTATAAAGGTGGACCTCAATAATTTGAATATTGAGGAAAAGTGAAGTAATTTCAATAATTTAATTGGCAAAGTGAAACTCATATATCGGGTATTAATTGCACACACACAGTGTAATTAAGGACTTGGCCCCTGCCCACACTGCCAAAATGTAGAAAATGCATGTGGTATTGTCAAGAGAAAGATGAGACACAATACCAACAATGCAGACGAGTTTCGTAACACCTCAGCAGTTACACAGGCTGATCGACTCCATGCCAAGCCGCATAGATGCTGTAATTCATGCAAAAGGAGCCCCAACCATGCTTGTTCACAAATATACTTTTCAGAACGGTCTATATCTGTATAAAAATACTTTTTACTGGTCTTATGTCATATTAAAATTTTCTGAGATACTGAATTTGGGGTTTTCACGAGCTGTAGGCCGTAAACATAAAGATTAAACCAAATATAGGCTTGAACCATTTCACTTTGTGTGTAATTAAGCATGATATATATGATTTTCACTTTGTCAATTGAATTATTGAAATTATCTAACTTTTCCACAATATTCAAATTTGATTGAGATGCACTTTCATCTGTTTGTTCAAGCAAGTAAACTGAAGGAGAGGGATATGGACTTATCGATATCGGATCTGTATCTTACTGATGTTGGTACTACTTTGTGTTTTCCAGCTTGGTGAAGCGGTTAGAGTTTGGCCCAGCACCTCCCAGAGGGGTATCCCAAGGTTCACAGTCTCCACAGGGTGGGGTCAAAATCCTGCTATGAGGGCGGGATAAAGTGAACAACGCTGTACATTTTTTTTTTAATTATATTTTTTTACACCGATGCCCCGTCCTTTTATCGCCTGAAGATAAAAGGCTCAGTTAAGATTTAAATCTTAACTGAGCCTTTGTTTCTTGTATCAACCCCCCCACACACGCATACACGAACACACACACACATTCACTGAACTATTTGAACGTGAGAGCTGCTTTGCTGAATCCCTGCAACGAATTCTCTCGGAACACAGGCGTCTGCATAAGTGTATGAAGATGCCATGCTTTAGCTTACACAAACTTTAATATCAAGGACATTATATATCCTCACTGACCACTTTCCCATTAGTTTAGCACTGGAATGACGGCATTATTCCAAACCGGTTACTTTCTTCCTACTTCGTCATACTATATTCATTGTGACTTGTAAAGTAGGATTATGTACTGTAGGGTGTTAACATCAGTGCAAAGAGAACCAGCATTTTAACCCTTTTTAGGAGCTGAAAACTGGCTGATTGTTGGTCAACCAATAATGTGGGGCCTAATTTTAAAATGTTGATTACTTGCGGGTATGTTCAACATTTATCTTATCACAAATGCTTTGTTTACACCATCATAAAAAATGCTTGCTTATAATACTATTATAAAGTGTATAATATTCATAAATAAGTTATAAGCAGTATTGCATTTGTTAGACCCTCAATTACATAGCCTTCCCCCAATCTCCACAGGTAAAATAATCTTTATTCCTCATTATGCGGTGAACTGGAAGCAATATAAAATAGTTTTCATACCAAATTTATAACATACCACTAGCAGATATGTCAATTAGGTTGGTGCAGTAGACATGTTGGAACTATATAAACTATGGAAGTCAATGGAAATGAAAATGGCTGACTAAACATCTTAGGTTTTATTCACCATACTGTTTTCGCTCCTAACCAACCAAATACAAGTAACAAACCTTTTATTGATAACTATTTATTTTCTTAAAGGAGGGCATTTTCCAACAAGGCAAATGTTCTCAAATATTATTGTACTGTACCGTAGAAATATCCACTTGTTACATGAAACAAATGTGTGCAAGACTAGATTAGAGTTATGCCAGATGTTCTGGAATCTAGTCATTGCTGCCATCAATATTTACCAGTACTTGCCATGGTTATACTGTATAACTGACCTGGGTATAACTGACTGACCTTTTAAAGCAGCTATAGAAATTATATATTATTAGTCTGCCTTAATATAAGGGAAAAAAGTGCTACCATATTTTTTGAAAGGAAGTACTATGCTATATCCTAATTGTTTGAACAACATTTGTGATTACTGTGCAAACTTATCGAACATGTCAAAATATCAAATAAGTACAGTTTTGTGTTGGAGATGTTTTTTTCCCCAAATGCGCCAGAATTGTAATTAGATTAACGTTAACTAGGTTGACAATTTGCTGCGAAGGAAGAAACTTGTTGGTACTAAGAATGTATTCTCTATCCCTGCCCCCCCCGCCCGCCCCATACAGGACATAGAAGCAATGATATATTGATTACCCATTTTATAGCAATAGAAAAGCACAGTTCATATTATTTCTGTATGTACTATATGCTTTTTATTAGAATGCTTGTGAGATTTATGCAAATCAAACAATAGCAAGTTATGTGCGTTCTGATAAGCATTTGTGTGCAAGTATTAATTATAAATGTCAAGATCTACATATTGTGCAATTACAAAGTATACAAGAAACAACCATGACCACTGTTGAATGCAGTATACATCACCTGCTACCACTACTAGTGTTGGAACTACAGTACATGCGCCTGGGTACTGAATGTTATTTACCGTTTTAATACTAAACAAGATAATAGTGTTCTGTTCTTGTAACGTCAAGTGATTTGAGCAAGATGGAAGCATTAAATGAGTCAACATTCTTTATTTCTTGTGCAGGTGGATCAAAAATACATAGTGTAATAATGTATACGTCAATTGACTGACATGTAGGGGAGAATATTTTCTAGTACCAGGATATATTTATGCTACTATACTTATGTAATTTGAGAACAGATTAAAAAAGGAAAGCCTGAATATCTTAACTTTTCCTGATTACAGCCTTATTGCAACAGTTGTATAAATGCACTTAAAGGTGATCACAAATATTGCTGTAGTTGCAACTTTAATATTTTAAGCCAAACATTTTAATACATACAAATTTAAATCTAGCTATACTCTTGATAATTGTACAGCAATGGGAAGCAGTTTGAACAGAACAAAAAAAAAAAAAAAAAGTACAGTACATACTGCTTCAATTCTGTTGTGAAAAACAGCAGTTACAGGCAACAGGACAAATCAGTGAGAAATAGGTCTATAGATTTACAATTATGCTTGTGCTAAAATGTCTTCTAGAAATACCCAGCTTTGCTGTCAGGTAAACACTTTAAATTGCATGTAATTAAATGCACCCGTTTGTGTGTACAAAACCAAATGTTAACATGGTAAATTCTGCTGTAAGAGTGTAGAAAGGAACAGCAAATCACACAGTTAAAAATAAGTACCAAAACCTTTAACGTGATATTCTGAAATCCTTTCAAATTCTATTTTCAAGCAATAAGCAGTTTGAAGTAGGAGTTGAACTGGAATTAGAGAAATACATATTGCAAAAGTGATACAGGACAAGACAAAAAGGATCTCAGGATTTGAAATTACTCCGCTTATGGCCAATCTGCCCCGTTCCATTTGGTAATACTGAAGTCTCAGTTGGTGTCTAGATGCTCTCATCTACTCTACAGATTTTGTTCCATTATAGTCTCCTTGGGAGTCCGCCTCCTCCTCAGAGGCATCGTCGACGATCCCCCTGCGACCTCCTATACGCCGGGGTGCGCTACCAAATGAGGGCTCATTTCCACGCCTAGAAAATCAAAATGGAGACAGACATAACATGACAGACAAATACAAGCGCATGTCAACACGCGAGTTACATGAGAAGGGTCAAGTTGGTTAAACGCCACCGAAGTAAAGAATATAGAAGTTGTGCTAAATGTTATTGATTAAGCCTGCCAGATATCTTTTTAACTCATTTGACTCCTGGCCCAGGGAAATGAGTTTGGTTTAAGGGAAGTAAACCAAGCACTGAGAAAAATATGGTTACCAGTGCAAGCCTAGTAAAGTAGATATCTTTTGCCCCCTCAGCCAAATAATCATTTGGTACTGGTAGCTGGATGAACCATATTTCCCTCTGTAAGCCTTAGAGAAATTAGAATGAACAGAGGAAAATGTTTCTTAAAGTTAATGGGAAGTTAAAAAATAAATATACAAGGTTGTGGTAACTTTCATGTGCAGCGGTACCTGCTGTGTTACTCCTTGGGTTCAGGGTTGCCTCTGTAATAGAGATGGACAGTCGTTTTGCTGGTGCTCAGTGGCTGGTCATGCTAAATTAACTGTACCCAAGTCAATGATCTTTGAGCCACTAAAGATCATGTAAAAACACAATGAATGAATAGCTTATATTGAAATGATGCATGCGCCACATTTGCACGTGGAGCAAATGTTGACTACCGTAAAAAAAAAAAAAAAGATACAAGTCCAATGCACAATGGGTTATGGGATACGTTATCGCACTGAAGCAACACAGGTTGTGAGAAGTATTGTACTGACATCATTAAGGCGATGGATCTAGCCAAATAAGCTACAGGACACAGTGACCTGGAATGAGCTCCAGGTAAACCTCAAGCGCGCACACACACACACACACACACCTATAACAGTCATCAGAAAGACGATCGCTGAAACTGCATGTTAAATGCACTTTAATCCGTAACCCGTCATGCCAGTGTTGGCTACATGCATCTCCGTCACGCTGCTGGTGTACATTTTTGTACGACTACACCTCATTATCGGCTAGTGCAGTTCATTTCCGCTGTACTTCCTTGTGATGCCTTTACTGAGGTGCCTTCCCAGCCAGGTCTCCCTTGGAAAAGAGATTCCATCTCAATGGGACTTTCCTGATCAAATATTTAAAAAAAATAAAGCTCACCTGAGTTTACTCTTGAGGGAGTTGACCTCGCGACCCATGGCGTCGTTAGCCTCGGTGGCTTCGTCCAGCTCCCGCTGCAGCTTCCTGCGGGCGGCAGTGGCCCTCTGGGACTCCTCCTCGGACTCCTCCAGCTGTCTCTTCAGCTGCTTCATACGAGCATTGGCCTTGTCCGCCTGGCGAGAGGAGCAGAGGTGTTTCGTGCCAGGGCACAGGAGGACGCCTCACCAAAAATTAGCTCCCCAGCGCCGTGTAGTCAAAGAAAGCCCTGGTCCATCAGCACTACGTCGCATAAGGAACTCTGTGCTTCGTGTCTGATACATACTGTAAACTCCATAGCACCTTCAGAAGTGGTAGTCAATTTTTATTTGGCTCCGACTCTGGCTCTGTGTGAGACTAAAGCAAACCCAATCACACTAGCACTTAATAAGCTGTAGTGCGCAGTAGCAATATTCAAAAACAAGTACTTCGTTTACCATGAGGAGGCCTTCAAGACCTGCTAAGGACTCCGCTTATCCTCAGCAGTCAGTGATGGGTATGTGCTGCTCTGCCTGTTACGTAGGTGTGTGTGGTGAAGTGGGTGTAGCTACCTGGTCCTTGTGCTGCTCTGCCTGTTATGTAGGTGTGTGTGGTGAAGTGGGTGTAGCTACCTGGTCCTTGTGCTGCTCTGCCTGTTACGTAGGTGTGTGTGGTGAAGTGGGTGTAGCTACCTAGTCCTTGTGCTGCTCTGCTCTGTTACATAGGTGTGTGTGGTGAAGTGGGTGTAGCTACCTGGTCCTTGTGCTGCTCTGCCTGTTTCCGTTCGTCCTCCACCTGCATAATCAGGTCCTTCAGCTTCTTGTCCTTCTGCCGCACACTCTTGGCGGACGCCTGCTTCTCCCTGGAGAGCAACAAGCGAGGAATGGAAAGGGTTAACGCAGCCCTCATTCTGACAGGGACGAGGGGAGCCAAGTCAAGTAGACCTTTCCCACCCTTCAATCACGCGTCAACAACCAATCAGATTACCTGATTTTCATAAGCAACAGCTGATGTCCCACAAACAAAGCAGCTATTAGACAACTAGTACGCCGTGGGGTAGATTAACCTTCAGCATACGTGTTCACAGGGCACTGTAACGCTACAGTAAATGAATGCTTGGACACCCTTATCAATGTGTCATTGGGTGTGCTTCGGTAACGTGCAATTCCAACGAGGTATCACGCCAGAGTCAGCAGGGAGCTTGTGTCCCCTTTTCAAACCAGAAAATACCGTTACAGATACAGATACCGGAACTTTGGGTATCGGCCGAAACAGAGTACCGATCTCAGTGTTAAAGTAAGTTTTAAGTTCAGTTGCAAAGTAAATGACAGTCAATCTCTATTTTAGGACTTAGATGCATGTTAGAAACCTGCTGCTGATAGTGTGGCCTGGTTAGGTTAGACATACACGTGTAAATACATTTAATTGGATTAGCCCCATGGATCGGTTACAACTGTCCAATTGTCACCTATACCGGGCCAGCTATGCAAGTCAGTATCGGACCGATTTCCGATCTCAGTATCGTATCGGTGCCATCCCTAACCGTAACTAGAGGGGACGGGTTTTACTTCCCGAGCCGGAAAGGTCTATTGGCAATAAAAGCAAAGCTAGTATTAACATTACATGGTATGACCTTGGTCTATTGGGTGTTTGGGGATGGACCAGACCTGTTCTCCTGCTCCAGCTGCTCCTCCAGCTGAGCCACCTTGGCCTCCAGGGAGGTGATTGAGGCCTTGAACTTGGACTTGACCTGGTTCTCCATCTCCTGCAGCTTGGCCTTCAGCTCCTTGTTCTGCCGCTCCATCTGCTGCCGAGCGCTCTCGTTCTTCTGAGAGGCACCGCGCTCCGCCTGCAGCTCGCCGTTCAGCTGCTCCACCTGTATGTGTGCGTTTGTGTGGTGGGGGCATCAGATTGTAACAGCAACCTACAACGTATTCATTTTGAGCTGTAAACTGAGTTCTTCACGGTTCCTCCGAGACCCGACCGGGTCCAACTTTTCAGTGTTGGACTCGGATCGGGTCTGATATAAATTAGAGATTCTCTGGTAAATCGATTTCCCAACCTGTGCGTTCCTCACCCAGCTTTTCTGTACTATTCCTCGACTATTGACAATTTGGTGGTTCTGTTTATTATTTCTGTATTAGACGGGTATAGGTCAGTTTAAAAAAAAAAAATAAATAAAATCCACGGTACTTCTCGGGTACGGGTCTGTTTATCGTCAGGTCCATTTAGAACGGATCTCAATTTATACGTTTTCAATTTATGCAAATCGGGTCCAATTTTTTGGACCCATGAAGACCTCTACTGTAAACTAGATAAGACTGAACTGCAATGAGACACACTGGGGTGTCAATATAGACAATATTAGAGTTTCTGGGTTGAAAATGGCTCTACGCGTCATATACCTAATCTCCCCTCACTCAGCTCCTTGACTACGTTTGAGCATTTATCAAAGTTGTGCAATGGGTGGAGTCAGGCTCAGAGCTGGGGTGAGTTAGTACACCTTAATGGAGACGTGTGTAATGTCTTTGCAGAAGGAAGTAGTCATTATGCTGCGTCACAACACAAAACCGATCTAATCACAATTGATTTGTATAATCACGTGCTTCATTCGGGTCCTTATTTACAGTACGACCGGCAGAGGTGAACAAAATGCAAATATAGCGCAAATATTTTGAGCGTGTAAGCATCCTACAATACATTATGGAAATAACCTGCCCCAAATGAGGGTCTCAAAACACACAATGATACTCTACATTACACAATGTGCTTCTAATTCTGCTTGGTAAACCTAAGTGCGTCTTGCAATATTCACACAGTGTCAAAAGCAAGGACACGATTACGACGTCGCTGAGAACCTGATATTCCTCCATGGCGGCCGGCCGGGGGTCGGCCGGGCGCTGCAGTCCCTACCTGCTGCGTGCTCTTCCTCAGCTTGTCGTTGACCATCTCCAAGTTTCCCTGCTCCTCCTCAAGCTCCTCCTCCAGCTGGGAGATCTTGGCCTCCAGGCGACGCTTCTCGTCAGACAAGGCCGACCTGGAACAACACACAGGGGAGGATGACGGCCCGTGTTCAGGGCCTTGGCGGGAGCGCTAGCAGCCGTTAGAATGAACACTGTTACTAGAACTGCATTAGAACTACGTGACTCACTTTCCTGAGGAGTGGCTGGCCAGTTCGTCAGACAGCTCGTCTCTCTCACCCTCCGCTTGTTTCCGTGCCCGGTCAGCCGCAGCCAGCTCCTACAATGAGCACGCACACACACTCATTAGAATTCTTTGTCATTGTACAGTATAACGAAATTCAGATGCTTTTTCCTGAGCTGGCTCTGCTAAGAACCACACACACAGTCAGCGGTCCAATATGGAGCTCAGCAGCTCACCTCCTGTAGCTGCATAAGCTCAGCCTCCAGACCCTTGGCCTTCTTCTCGCTCTCCTTTGCGGTGGTCAGCACCTCCTCCCGTGCTGCGCGAGCATCCTCCAGCTCCCTCTGGAAGTCCTTCATCTGGGCCTGAGAGAGAAAGAGTTAATCCGGGGTTCTGGTATTCGGGTACCATTTCGGCACATACGTTGCATTGGGAAGCTCTGCGCTTATAAATGGAATTAACTTTGTCCAATCCACAACCGCTCATGAACACTGCCAGTTATTCAAAGCTCAAAGAGAGTTTGAACGCAGATGCCTAATGTGTACATGGGAATGTAGGATCATGTGAACATATTATGGGTATATCTACTGCAAGTAGCATACACACAAAATATGATGATTACTACCACCAACTTATTTAGACGTGTGAAAATTACAAGGCAACAGTAATGATCATGACTATTCACAGTCATTTAGTGAGTACATCACGTGTGTCTTTGTGAGAATACCGTGGCGTCCACTTCACCTGTAGCTTGCGGAGCTGCTTGATGGCTTCATCTCGGCCCTTATTGGCAGTCTCAATCTGGCCCTCCAGGTCTTTCATGTCTCCTTCCAGCTTCTTTTTGGCGGCTGCCGCCAAGGCCCTCTGCTTGCGCTCGTCCTCAAGCTCCGTCTCCAGCTCACGCACCTGTCACTCAGCATGTGCACTTATGTTACAGGTGTGGTTTGTGTTCATTTAGTCTGCAATGTATGGCTATCAGGAAGACCCCCCCCTTCCAGTAGGAACAATATAGAAAGGTCACCGAAAACTAAAAATGCATGCTGGGTGAGCTTTGTCCAATATGTGTGTCTGGGAAATACTGTATATTAAAACAGAATTACTTGCTGAATGTTTCAATCAAAAGACTTGCATCAAGAGAACATTTGACTAATAACTATTATATAACAATATACTGCATGTTACACGCTATGCTTCTATTACTACCCATAACAATATACTGCATGTTACACGCTATGCTTCTATTACTCCCCTTAACAATATACTGCATGTTACACGCTATGCTTCTATTACTACCCATAACAATATACTGTATGTTACACGCTATGCTTCTATTACTACCCATAACAATATACTGCATGTTACACGCTATGCTTCTATTACTACCCTTAACAATATACTGTATGTTACACGCTATGCTTCTATTACTACCCTTAATATACTGCATGTTACACGCTATGCTTCTATTACTACCCTTAGCTTTAATACCACTTTAACTCTACCTGCTTGACCAGCTGTCTCTTCTTCTCCTCTCCCATCTCGTCGCGTCCCTGGAGGTCTCGGTCAAACTGGGCCTTGAGGGCCTGCATGTTGACCTCCAGACGCAGCTTGGCGTCCTCCGCGGCCTGCAGCTCGTCCTCCAGCTCCTCCAGCTGGGTCTTCATCTCCTCCACCTGAGCTTCAAGACCCCGCTTGGACTTCTCTAGCTCGTGGACCTGCCAGCGGCGTGTGGGTGACGGGGGTTATGAACAACAACAACCACCCGGAAAGGCCTTTCAACAAGCCAAGCATCAGTCCAAAGCGGTGTCAATTAAGCTGGGTATGTAGGTTCCCACACAACGTGGACTGATCAGCGAAACAGGCAGTGTTTTAAACTGTGTGCACGTCAGAGCGTTCAACCATGTTTTGGAGAGACCGTACATCTGAAATAAACTCACGTTCTTGCCCACGTCGTCCTTGGAGCTGACCAGGTCCTCCATCTCAGCCCTCAGGATTTTGTTAGCCCTCTCCATCTCCTCCCGAGAATCCTGGGCCTCCTCCAGAGCCCTGGCCAGGGACAGAGCCTTGGTCTCCTTCTCTCTGGCCTCGGCTTCAGCGCGGTCCCTCTCCTCCGCGTACTTACTGGAGATGCTCTTCTCCTCAGCCAGCATCTGGACAACGCAAGGACAGAGAAGGGCTTGGCGCTGACATTTCTACATAGATTTATACACAGAGTGATGTGCCTAGAGAGACGCATTTGTTAAACACATTACAGTACAGTTTGTATTTAACCCTATTTGCACGTGGGGGGTGTTGCCTAAGGGTTCTAGGTATTTGTTTGACACCCAGCCAGAAGGTTGCGTGTTCCCTGGAATTGGTCTGCAGTATTCTTAAGCAAGATGCCCAACCCCATCTGCTCCTTGTAATTGTACTCATTTTGTCGATTTGGATAAAAGCATCTGCTCCATTTTGAATATCGCATTACTTAATAAAAAAAAATAAATAAATAAATAAGGTATAGGCCATTATAAGCTAATGCACACTTTGTCAAAATCACCAAATATCTCCTTGCATTCTGCTCTTATTATCTGTGCGTGCTGCAAAAATAATGCAGTACTGCTACACGGCTCTGGCTTCGTAAAGAGGAACATCAACTAAAGTAGGAACTCAAATAAAGTGGCGAACGCCGTTCACAACAACAATGCCCTTGGCTGCATGCATTTTAACATGAAGGGTGAGGCTTCTGAGGTAGGTTTGTTTTGAAGATTGACTATCCCTGCCTTTAAAAACCCATCCTTTATTGTATTGCAACCATTTTGTAACTTCCCTAATGGAACTCACCTGGTCAAACTTCTTCTGTTTCTTCTCCAGATTGGACACGTTCTGCCGCTGGTTGTCCAGGTCCATCAATATGTCCTCCAGCTCTTGTTGCAGGCGATTTTTAGTCTTCTCTAGCTTGTCATAGGCTGACGCCTTCTCCTCAAACTGCGTGTTGGCTGCCTCCAGATCCCTCTGCAAACGCTTCTTGCCCTCCTCCAGAAGCTCAACATTCCCTGCCAGTTCCTCAAGCTTCTTCTTTGAGTCTGAAAGCTGTCGAGAGAGGAGTACTTTGCTTGGAGAACAGCTATATGGATATCCAGTTTACAGATCCAAACAACTGCCACAAAAGCAATTTATTGAATCATTTAAAAAAAATAAAATAAAAAATGTTTTTTAAAAACACCAAGTGATTTCGTTTTGCTAACCTTCAAATAACATCTCACAAACAGTAAACCATTAGTTTTACACACACACAAAACTACTCTCTGGTGTGACCTCTGACCTGGATGTTGAGGGTGGAGACGTGTCTCTCTACATTCCTCTTGGCCTCCATCTCTTCTTCAAGCTGTTCCTGCAGGCCGTTCCTGTCGTCCTCCACCTGCCGCAGCTTGGTGGAGAGCTGCAGCTTCTGGCGAGTCTCCTCGGCCAGCAGCTCCTACAGCGGCGACACGTCCCGGCCATGCTTAGTACCAGGCTCATTGGGCCATTGTGTGACTGCAGCGATACCTCAGTGTCTCTGCCCGCCCCCCTCCTACCTGCGTATCCTGGACTTGTGCAGTGAGACCGGAAACATCTTTGCTCAGCTTGATGTTCTTGCCCTCCGCTTCATTGAGAAGGTTAGTCACGCTCTCCAGTTCAACCTGGAAGGAGATTAGCAGAATTGCGTTTAGGGTCAATTTAAAGAAAAAAAAAAAAAAAAAAATTTGAATTTCTCCTTCATATCGACCTTGGTGGTTAAAACCAAAACTACAAATACGCCATTTTGGTTGGACTAGCACACACCATCCTACACAGGATTGGTTTACATTACCTCTACCCGTGCTGCTCTCAAAAGGCTTGCACCCCTCTCTACCCCACTGTAGATCAAGTATCCATGCTTTAGTGGACATTTGTAACAGTGAGCTGTGGCAGATAGCTGGGGGTGCTAAACAATCAAGCACTGTACCGTTAACCTACAGTACACAAGGGATGGGGCGAAATATGATTTTATCATTGATTGCAATAGTTTAATTATTGTGATGTTATTTTTTTGGATCATCAATATCATGAATAAAAAAGATACAGTACGTGTCATGAATAATGATGCAATTACAATAGTTTCAATACAAAATTTAAGATAAGAGATTTCCATTGTATTATAACAACAACAGCAAATATTTTGGCTAACTTTAGGCTTGGATAATCCTGACATTCATTCTTCCATATTGTCTAATGCCCAACCTGCATATTGTGTTAGTGACAATCAAGTTGAATGTTTAGCCAGCGTCAGTAACTTCATCAGACCAGCCACCTTCCACTCGTTCTACAACGGTTTCATACAGTCATATACGCATTCACAGATCATCTCTTACGGTGATCTTTGAGCATCGCTCTCCTAGCTCCGTCTTGTGCTTCTCGCTGTCGTGGTAACGCGACTGCAGCTCGGTGACCTGAACCTCTAGCTTCTTCCTCTTGTGTTCCAGGTCCTGTTTGGCCTGGGTCAGTGAGTGCACCTCCACCGTGAACTCTGCCGTCTCCTTCTCCAGGGTTTGTTTCGCCTTCTCCAGGGTAGACTTCACCTGCGGTGGAGCAGACAGTGTAATCAGTAAAGGTCAAAGGTCTGTTAGCGCTGGGATAGGACGACACGCTCGTCAAACCAGCATTGCTAAATTGAACACAATTCCTTTATTAATACTGTATTTGTAAGCAAGTTTGTAAGCTGTCACTTTAAAACCAAACGTCGATTGGCATTTGTGATATTTAGCTCAACTCGTCCTCTCTGGGGGAACAGTCAGTTTCAGACGTCACTACCGACAGTACACCAGATTATACAGACAGGACATTCACAGGCAAATGGACAGGTGTTCATGAAAGAGCAACATGCTGAATCAAGTACAAGAGGTCTCAACAGCAGGCATGGGACGAAATGAAAAATGTATGTTACAATTATACTGGCCAAAATAACTGCAATAGACGACATTATCACGATTATTTATTATTAACCTCTTAAAATGGCACTAAAACACGCTGGAATCACCATCTTAAAATGGAAGAAACAATTACTTTATTATTACGACCTTCACATGGTACTCAATCTTTTGTGTGTTTTTCTTTACTAGTATTTTAACAAATCTGACTTATCGTTTTTATGTGGGGGACACAATGGGCAAGCCGAGCTTCAGCCATTGACTGGAAAGATGCAGGCTAATAAATCACTACAGTTTGACTGTACAAGTGAGCTACGCAGCTCTTTTCAAGTCACTTGTGATTTATGTGAGGATATTCATGATCATCACAATAATGCACGTTCACCACCATACGATTACCATCAGTCGCAATACATTATAACATCGTATATCGTCCCATCCCTACGCAACAGTGTGAAAGGCGTAACAGAGGCCTACTTACACGTTTGGACTGCTCAAGCTGCTCGGTGAGCTCTTCGACAACCTGCGTGTGTTTCTGTCTCATCTCGTGCACCTGGGCCTCATGAGTCTTGTTCTCATCCTCCATGGCTCGCTTCAGCGTGGTCACCTCCTGCTCCCTCTTCGCTCTGCAACAGACAATAAAATAGGTCATGCAACAAATGTTGCCGTTGTAAAAAAGTCAGCTATTGCAAGCCAAATGTAAGGTAATACACTTGTCAAATTCAATAAAGATCTCCTTGCGTTTTGAAAAACAAAAACGATACTTCTACAGAGTCCTGGTTCCGTAAATAGCAAGATAAACAAAGTGGTGAACACTTCAATAAAGCTGAAGCATTACGCTGTGCTTCACAATGCATTGATCTGCCACAGCGGAGGACCGTGGAGCGATACGGATTTGTTTTGAGTTACAGGTTAGCAAGAATGACTGACCATACCTTTAAGAGCAAACATACAAAATACTTTCTCTTACGGTGCTAGTTTTCACAAATTGACAACATGTCCCATTTCTCCCAATAGTGTTTGACACAATGGACTGACCTGAGCTCCTGTTGGGTGGCAGTGCTGTCTAGAGTGTCCTCGAGCTCAGACTTGAGAGCCTCTAGCTCCTCTCCGAGGTCTCTCTTGGTCTTCTCCGCCTTGTTCCTGGCTGCCCGCTCAGAATCCAGGTCCTCCTGCAGGTCAGAGATGTGTCCCTCCAGCTCCCGGATCTTCTTCAGGGCGTTGTTCTTCTGGGCCGTCTCGTCCTCCAGCCTACAAGGTAGGCCCAGTGGTTTAGGACGGTGACACGCAGTAAAGATTAACATTTGTTTGAAAATGTATACTACGGTAATATACAGCTATCTTACTGATCAGGTCTGCTACATCATGTGGATAATTAACCTGACATGCCAGATGGATTGTTAGTCACAAGTCCATCTGGGGAGCCATCCACTGTAAAGGGCAGGAACTTTCAAAGAAAATACTTTGCAGTTGATTGGATGAACCATCTTCTAGTTTTTGCTGTCATCAAACCTAAACCACGCTTGTATAGCCATCGACACCACGCTGATTGGCAATTTCTAATCTTCCAGTAATTATTCTCACGGCAAAGAGACTGAAGCTCGCGATATCAGGACGGTCTAGGCTACTGGATAATAGGAATGTACAGCATGTCACACCTAGACACCAGATATAGGATCTTCATTATTCTAATGACCTCTAAATCCGTGATGAGTAGCAACAAAAAACTGCATTGAATCAATAAACGTTTAGATTGTAGCTTTAAGTAACATTAAAATAATGACAGTAATAAGACAAAGATGGTTACATTCTATGGTAACCTGGTTACAGACCTGGCCAACGCGGTCTGTAGCTCCTCCTCTTTCTTGGCGAGCTGGGCCTTTAAGTCAGCAATCTGGGCCTGCAGGTCCGCTATCTGCTCCTGTAGGTCGTTAGACTCCGCCTCCAGCTTACGCTTGACCTTGTCCAGCTCCTGACGACCCTTCTCCTCTTTCTTCAGGCGAACTGGGAGCGTCGGCAGACATTACACGGTCAAAGACATTTCTAGAAGGCCCTTCACAAAGCTTCTCCCTGCCTCGAGCGTGATATTGGTAATCTAAAACAGGATTCGCGAGGTCTTCAGCCATTGGAAAGATGGAAAAACATTTACCCTCCAGTTCAGAAATCATGGACTCGTGCTTATTCTTGAGTTTAGTCAGGTTCTTGGACTTCTCCTCTTCTTCCGCCAGGTTGGTGCTAAAGTCTGAAATCCTTTCCTCCATCAGCTTCCTCTCCTGCATATAAACACACCCACCAATACTACTGATGACTTACCCGTTTGAAAAGCTAATAATTTATTTGTACGGAATATACGTAAATCACCATCAACATCTAGATATTACCACCCAGGCCAGTGCATGCCGCCCCACCCCAGTGTCCCCCTACTGGTGAGAAACCAGCAGTGCCGCACTGCTCACCTTGAGCAGCTTGTTGTTCTGGTCCTCCATCACCAAGACGTCATCTTCCAGCTTTTTGATCTTGCCTTCACAGGTAACCTTCTCCAGCTGCAGCTTCTGGCGAGCATCCTCCTCCTCCTCCAGATGCTCCTCCAGGTCCTGCGGTAGTATTCTCCACTTACTACAACTGGCATATTACTCCAACCCGACCCCCCAGATGTATGGTCTGTTAGACATCCATCTGGGGTGCCCTCCATTAAAACCCATTATAAAGAGGGCAGGCGGGAGAGTGAAACCCTATTTTCCACCGAGAAAAGACTTTAGTGAGGTTATTTGCCCTTCGAATACACCAAAACTGATGCTATAATGCATCATCTACATTAGCCTCTGAAGGACCCGCCATTGCTGTTTATGTAGTCACCGTCATCACACCTAAACCACGCCTGTAGCTGACAGCACGACACAGATTGGCGCCTGAAACGACGATTTCCAAGCTCTCCAGTCTGATTTGAGGCAAAGTCAAACTGGAGCTTAATGTTGGATTGGAAGTGAATAGAGCAAAACACTATTGGAGAAGACCCCTGACCTGCATCTGCTGTTGCATCTTCTTCTTCTCCACCAGCAGGCCCTGTGCACGGTCTTCCTCTTCCTCCAGCCTGGCTTCCATCTCGTGGAGGATCTCCTCCAGCTCCTGCTTCTTGGCAGCCAGGCGCACCCTCATCTCCTCCGCCTCGGCGTAAAGTTCCGTCTCTGCCTGCAGCTGTTCCTGCAGGGTGTTCTTCTCCTCCAGAACCTGGAGACAGACAGACTGCTCACACCAATGGACCAGCGCCTCATTCCTCAATAAAATAAAACCCTGTGCACCATTTACACAACACGTCTCGCTAGGCCGATGTTCTGTTTACGATAGGGGTAAAGTTACGATGCTGCTAAATGCTCCCTAGTTCAAACAAGAAAAAATATCCAATAGGAACACAAAATGGCATCAATTAGAGGAGCTCAGCAACAAACAAGGATAGATAAGCAAAAGCTACATTATAAACATGCGTTTATAGTCGTTGGTGTTCAGGACAGTCCATTACCGACGTGTGTTTCAACGTGATTTCTTTCAACTCCGATTCAAACTTCACAGCAACTTCTTTGGCCTTCTGCAATTCCTCATCCTTCAGACCCATTTCCTCCTCCTGACGGGTCACTTGTAGAAGCGGCTTAACCTAAAGTGAGAGCAAGGACACAATTATAGATTTAATAATAAAATAGCACTTCATTAATTCCAAACTCTGTTTAAAGGCACTCTTGTTTTATTGCATTTTTGTGACCACAGAACCCCAAATAATACATTTGTATTGTTGCACTCACAATGACGCACATTGAGTGCATCTCTAAAGAAACTGACCGTCAAACGAACACAAATTGACATGACGCATGATATATTCTACATGTATGCCTTAAAACTGCATATTTCAACAACGGATATATGGGCATTGATAGAAGCAATCATCTGACCTTGGTGAACAGCCTCCACCACTGCCAGTTTCTAAGTTTGAGGTAGGCAGCACAGTTCCTCTGGATCACCTTCATAGCCATCAGCTGCTGTTGCCTCTTGGCAAATGCCCTGTAGAAGGTGAGAGAGAATTAGTGTGAAGACCCATTTATTGATAAATAAAGAGAACTAGCAGGTCATTGGTCGGCACAGGATCCCGTCCATAGGAAATAAGGAGAATTACATAATATCTTTATTCATCCCCCGGGGGGAATCAAGGTATTACAGCGGCAGCAAAAAGTAAAGGATAGATTTAAAGAGCCAGATAAAAAAAAAAAAAAAAACAATGCAAGAAGACTTACACTATCTATCATCTATCTATCTATCTATAATAAAAAATACAGTAACTAATAAATACGTAGTGGGGTTAGGGTTAAAATGTATATATAAATATATAATTATTCAAAGGAGGAACATGTTTGGAGGATGTCAAGAGACAGGATATGCATACTTTCTGGCCAGGAAGCCTCTAGCCTGGGACTGGAAGGCGATTATGACCACAGTAATCTTCAGATCCCTCTCCTCCTCCAGCTGGGCCAGTACACCCGTCCTGAAGAAGATCTTACTCTGTCCAATCCGGTACAGGTTGGGATCCAAGTCCAGATGCTTGATCTACACAGACAAGGAAACGCATTAATAGCTGTTGGCTGTCCCCCCCCACTAAGGACATTCTAGCCTAGCAGTGACGACAAGCTTCAGAGACATCATACCATGAGGCAGCAGGCTTGTTTTCCATCCATGAAGCCTTTGGGAATAGCATTGGCAGCCAATATCTCATAACTGAGGTGGAAGGAAGAAAGCAACAGTAACTAATGCAGATTGAGTAAAAAGGAGGAACGTATGACTGGTATGCATTTTACTACTTTATTCCTAATGCGTGCCACTGATAAGATACAAATCACACTTACCGCTGACGAAACTCCTGGAAGACTATTCGGTTGGGGAAACCTTGTCGACAAATACGGATCCCTTCCAACACACCGTTACATCTCAACTGTTCCAAGACTAAATTGGCGTCCAGCTTACCTGCCTGAGGGAACAAAATATTATATTTGTAATAAATCTACAGATATACAGTATTTCACAAAAGTGAGTGCACCCCTCACATATTTGCAAATATGTGAGCATATCTTTTCATGTGACAACAATGAAGAAATTACACTTTTCTGCAAT
>JAODUH010000001.1:3408872-3428916 GCA_027564835.1 Typhlichthys subterraneus | reverse complement strand
GAAAAGTGTAATTTCTTCATTGTTGTCACATGAAAAGTTATGCTCACATATTTGCAAATATGTGAGGGGTGTACTCAATTTTGTGAGATACTGTACGTACAACTCAAAAGGCAAAGCATTCCTTTAATAACAAGCTATTGAAATATTGTCTTTGGTCCTTGTCTCCATGAATGCATAGAAATATGAGAAGATAGATCCTGCCATAAAGCAATAGATTAACAGCAGAACATAGTACGTCCTATAAGATAGTTAATTACATAATAAATTCCGTTCAATCTAGTTTCTGTCTTTTCATTTTTACTTGGTACCTCAGAAAATCTCACATTGCAAAAGCATAAATACAGGCTTTAACATCAAACCGCTAACAACAGAAGTTAGTGACTGCACTATTCATTACCCTCTTTTCGTGGTTGGGGATTATGCATCTGACAAAGTTGGGCTGTGTGTTGTGCAGAGTCGTCATTAGCTTAGCCAGAGACTCCTTATAAAGCTGCCCCACGGTTCGGAACATTCCCTTCTTAGTCTTGGAGGCACTTGGCATTGAGCTGTCGGACATCTTGGCTATAGTCTCAAGGCCCACCACTCTGTCCGCTGTTGTGACATGAAACAGATTTATGACATTCCTGGACAGGCCATCATTGCCGCATTACCGGTGAATGACGAGACATCTCACCATCTTTCCATAGGTCCTGCACAAACGGACTGGAGGAGGTGTTGAGCAGAGTTATGACGTTGTCGTTGAGAGGGTCCATGTTCTTTGTCAACCAGGCTGTGGCATTGTAGTCCACCTGAAAACACAGGCCATCATGTTTATTACTGTCTGTCCTTTAATAGTAATTAATATTTGCATTGTGAGATTCATGTTTTGCCAAGCGCACACACCACCCCCCCATGAGAATTGCATTCCATTACTGAAGTTATAACATGACAGTGTTAAGAAACAAGTTTTATATTCACCTTTCCAGCATAGTGAAGCACAGAAAACTCTGTCTTGTCTTTGAGCTGTTTAGGCTTGGCAAATTTCATGTGGTTGCCCTGTGTGTTCATAAGCTTCTCCACGAAGGAGACATCTGTGGCTTTGGGGAACCAGCACTCCTCATCCAGCAGAGCAAGGATACCTGGAGGGTTGTTCTGACAGAATGTTGACGGATAATCAAGTGCCGATCCAAGAAATTAAACTGGATTACATTATACACTGTACAAGAACAGCATGGGAATATTGTAGCATTTATACAAGTTGATAATAAGATGAGGTGGCTGTGAGTTCACATTACATGTCCGTAAATAGGTCACTTATGATTAATTACAATAATGATAAATGTAGTAACAAAGTTGTCCCAGGACCTCTTAAAAGGATTCCACGCATTGCTTTAAAGGGTGACGTGAAAGGAACCAAGTAGCACTGCATCAACTCACCGGCCTCTCGATGAGCTCGATGCAGGGCTGCAGGTCCAGGCCAAAGTCAATGAAGTTCCACTCGATGCCCTCCCTCTGGTACTCCTCCTGCTCCAGGATGAACATGGTGTGGTTGAACAGCTGCTGAAGCTTCTCGTTGGTGTAGTTGATGCACAGCTGCTCAAATGAGTTGTCCTGCCAAAGCAAGAGTGAAGAGGACGGGGTTAAAACTACGGTATAGCACTTTACAGTAGCTCAGTACGATGATACAACATACAGACAGAATGTGGGTGACAAAATGGACATTTGTCTACATGAAAACAAAGTATTTATAGTTTTAAGAATGCAATTGTTTGATATAAAAAAATAAAGAAATAAGATTGAGTGTGTATTTCTGGATACCTCCTATTACCTCAAAGATCTCAAAACCAGCGATGTCTAAAATCCCCAAAAAGGAAGCTCCCTGGCGTTTGGTCTTGTCCAGAGCCTTGTTGACTCGAGCCAGAATCCAGCGGAAGAGGCGCTCAAACATGGCTTTAGCCAAGGCCTCCGTAGCAAAGTCAGCCTACAGCACAGTAAAGTTGGATAAAACAGATAGCATGTGTTTTAAATGGGGATGGCACAAATACGATACAGAGATCAGAAATCAGTCTGATACTGACTATGTGACAATTGGACAGTTGTAACCATCCATTTAATTCACATGTGTAGGTCTACTGTCAAGCATCAGCCATATCTAACCTACCCAGGCCACACTATCAGCAGCAGGTTTCTAAAATGCATCCAAGTCCTAAACTAGAGATTGGCTGTCATTTACTTTCCAACTTAACACTGGAATCAGATCGGTACTCCGCATCGGCTGATACCCAAAGTGCCTGTATCTGTATCAGGACTGAAAACTGGATCGTGCCATCCCTAGTTTTAAAGTCCAACAATGTGGTTTGAAAGAGTGAACATGCATAGCACAGCACATCAGATTTTAACAATCAGATGCAAGAAGACCTTCCCTACATGTCCTCTCACGCAGGGAACCTCTTAATCACAAGCCTACTGGCGACTAGCGGTATGAAAGTATGTATGGCGTGCACTTCTACAATCGTCTTGCTCCAACACTTCAATGCTGCCTACTACAACGTTACCTTGTTCATGCAGCATACACTTCTTATAACAGTTCTCATCTTATTTTACCATTAAACACTCGATTGTGCGCATTATAGTTTGTATACGTCGTTTATGTATTGCTTAATGTTAAAATTATGTCTTCACTGCATATACTTGTTTGAGTGTTTTCATGCTGATGCAAATGTGAAGCACACCGAATTGCTGTCAAATGTACAAATTGTGCTATATAAATAAACGTGCTTGCTTGCCAGCCATTACACAGATGCATGTGGGATTAAGTACCTGCTCTTTAGTCTGTGCCTTCTGGACCACCTCCCTGCCCACTTTGATGCGCGGGGTGAGGATGGCTCGGGTGAAGTCCGTCACATTGATGCCCTGCAGATGGCACACTTTCTGGGCGGCTAGAAAGGGAATGGGCATTAGTAAACTGAATTATCAGAATTATAGAAGATGGTGTGGGATTAAAGGCTCGGGACAGTTTCTTTGTTTTGCTAAGGTAGTACGCTAACATGCACTACAAACATCGGGTTTCTTTCATGCTATGATCCATTAATTAACAGGTCTAACCAGTGTTGTCCGGCATGGTGGCTTGTTCCTGGTTCCTCTCCTTCTTGAACTCGATGTTTCCCAGCTGCATGACACTGGAGCACACTTTGAGGATGCCTGAGACACACGGGACAGAGTTACGTATTCTCTCCGACCAGTGTCCGGTCACGACACGAGGATGGTTAAATGCTGGTCGTTGAATGAAGTGTTTCATGGCTTAACCACACTAGACTTGTATGTTTGATACAACTGTGGAAATCAAGTCAGAGAAGCACCGCCTGCTTCACTCCTTATTGCTTGCATAGCATTATTACTTCTAGTAGTAGTAGCAGCATCTCCTATTGCTACACTCTTCCGCACCACCCTAAAGCAGCTCGGCTAACGAGACTGAGAAGTGGCACTGTACCTATCCTCTCATCCTCGGAGAGGCCCATGATCGTCATGGCTTCCATGGTTTCCTCGTACATCTCGTCGTCCTGCTGTCCTGCGATCTGCACGTGACCTGCGCTCAGGAAGCGGTAGTTGCTGAAGGGCTCCAGCAGGAGTTCCTCTGGAAACACAACACGCACAGTAGTAGTCAGCGTGGGGCTCCAGGCTGAAGGATGGCGCTTTGTACTCCGAACACAAAGGCAATTTGAAAGCCACGTTAACATATGTCGCTCCTCTATAGCTCTTCTAGCCTTATCTACTCTCCCCCCCCTGCTGTGGGCTTGTCAAATGCAGGCAGCACATCTGAATAAAAACACTTAATCACACACTGGATCTTCATCTTACCGCGCAACTTGTCCTTGGCACCAGAAATCATGTAGTAGAAGATGTGGAAGGCCCGCTCAGTTTTGGCCTGTCTGATACAGCGAGACTTCTCCAGCAGGTCTGACGTCACACGTCTGGTTAAGGACAGTATGGGGCATGTTCCTCCAGAACACAATAGCCACGTTATGTCTCCACTCTGCTTCATATCTACAGAATACCTGCCATGATTTATGACATGGCAGGTCCAATAAGCAGTCGTCTCCTGGAAACCATACACCATTACTACTGTATACTATGTACACTACTAACAACACTACCTACCCCACATGAACAAAAATAATCTGTAGCTATGAATCAATTTACATATCTCTCGTGATACCTTTATGTTTTATAATCAAATACGAAAAGGGACCTTATTTTTGGTCTAAAACATTGCTTAAATCACCTTTAGAGGATGTGAGCCACTTATTTTTGTATACCAAAGTAAATGTTTAGCCATTAGAAGGTGGATTTTTTCATTCACACAGTATCATAACATGTTGTCAGGATACAAGTCTCAATGTTGGCTCCAACAATGTAGCCAGTAACATCAAAATTGATACGGATAAATTTACCCTGTGGACATATAAATGGCAGGTTAAAAGAGCATTCAACATAACTTGCAAAATAAACATGCAACAGTTCCAGAATAATTTTCAGAGCAAACGATTCCAAAAACAGTATACACCGCTACACGTCTTTGATAATGTCATACACCGTAGTGAATAATACTCACAAATCGGGAGGAATTGTCATTTTTAATTGTCTTGGCATTACCAAAAGCTTCTAGAATTGGGTTGGCCTGCAGGAGTTGCTTCTCTAGCTCCCCCTAGTGACAAGAGGGGGATACATAAATGTCACAATTACTTGTGTAATAAGTAGGGTCTATTAAAACCGGGGTGGGGTAAAATGTAGAAAGGTGGGGTATTCTAAAAACCTATTGCAGTACACTGCAGCATTTCAGGCTAGCATTCATCCCCATGTCAATATAATAGCCATGAGTCGAATGATAACAGAATTACTACCAATTTAACTCAGATCAGGGCTGGATTGTTACAATCAGTTTACAACAAGAAGAAGAGCAATGTGAATGTCAGCAATAAATAATTGCTGTAACATGTAAACCGTACTTCATAGCTACTCTGCCTCTTAAAGTATATAGCCTTTCAGATGTCAGGTTTTGTATATCCAGCATGACTTAACATGTTTTGGGGCTGTGGGTATAGAGAGAGAGATAGGCCTAATACTCAGTAAGTGAACCAGACATTGCTTCACTTTGCTTCAAGCTAATCCACCTGATCATAGGGACCAAGATCAGCCAAACACCAGGGTCCGGCACGGCAGACCTCTCTCCCTCTCTAATGTGATAGTGTGTGCGCTTCTAGAAGGAAAGTTAAACTATATTGTTGCTCATTTCACTACATCTTGGAATAAAATATAGATCAATCTAGAACAACTAAATTAAAAAAAAAAAACAGACAAACTACCTAATTTCAGAAGTCACCACAGATCTGTTGGCATTTCAAAAGTTAATAGATACAGATAGATTCATTTTAGTCACTGAAGGGGGATAAAAGTAAACCAGAATGGCAAGCAAACAGTTAAAAGGAAAGATCATTATAGATTATAAGCTTTACATAGTTTAAACAGAGAGATAAGAGCAGGTAGAAAGACAAAAACAGAAGTATAAACAGAAGGGGGGGAATGAGGGAAAGAGAAATCAGTAAGAGCAGAAGAAGACTGATCAAAGAGTTTTAAATCTTATCCAGTTCATCTGAGGTCAAATTCATTTTACCCCTACAACGCTTCTCCCGAAGAACTACAACAGAGTTGAACAGGGAAATGTTAAACACTGCTGACCTGTAAGTGAATCACTTCTATCTAAAGCTCCTCGAAACCGGCCAGCCATCAACTATGACCAGGCTTTAGGAACAAAGTCATGATCCCTGCTGCCGTGCTGCTCAGAGTTTCACATCGTCAACCTTTGAGTCAGTGACTGGGCGGGCACACCAAGCGTGTGCAAATTAGTAGGGGTGATGAAAAGTTCAGAAAGGTCTCAAACTCCACACTGTGCACACCGGAAGGTCCACCGAACCCCTACATAGCAGGACGAACACACCGCATTGGGTGGTGGAGATGACATCGGGGTATTGACAGACAGGAAGATTGGCATGCTCACACTGTGCTCGTTGATCTGTGATGGACGCTTTCACTGCCAGCAAGATGCCAGTTTCGCCCCAATGGCAGTGAAAGCGTGATCTAGGACCATGGTATGCATCTTGTCAGCTCAACCAGAATTGGGATATATGAGTCAATAAACCTTGTTTGTTAAACCTTTAAGGATTTGGTTTGCATTTTATCACTATTCCAACATCACTCTGACAAAGAAAGATAGCTTACAATAAATATATGTACTACTGTTGAAGCCCTGGGTTTTGCTTTGAGCTCAAGATCTTGAAGATCAGCATGTTCGTAACTCAGTGACAATGTCTCGCATGCATTTGCTAACCTACTGAAGGAAACACACACAAACACCACACACACACGCCAAGCATTCCCCTTTACTCACGTAGGCAAACTGTGATCCTGATTGTTGCTATTTGGAGGAAATGGCGATACAGGATTAAACAGGGCACAGGGGAAACCCTCCCCCCCCCACCAGAGTTAGACAACTACTGCCAAGATCCCAACTTTGGACAGTTAAGGGTGCTTCACTTGTACACTTACAGCGCTTGTGTCCTTCTTGCCTTTGTGTGACGAGGCAACGACAGCTAGGTACTGGATGACCTTCTTGGTGTTCTCGGTCTTTCCTGCACCAGATTCACCACTACAGAGGCAGAGAAACACCAAATTTAACCAAGAGACTTTAAAACAGGTTTCTATTTTATTTTAAAGAGGACAGGTTAACCTGACAGTGAGAATCAGTCATCGTAACTATGTATACACAACATTATGCTAATTATCGCCCTGAGAACACCATGATTAATGGATATTCAGATTATAAAACCTGCCTGTTCATTCCTTTAGTTTCTACAGGATACACAGTAGGCAATGCATTTCAGGAAACTGGTGACCTGTGTAGGGCTGGTAGGCAGATTGTATGGTACCATTCCACACGTTACATGTATTACATCAAGTAGTTACAGCATCAAAGCAACTAAACACATTTAGTTCTTATATAATTTCATTCTAAAATTATGTTGATATGGTGTTATCATATTTGAACTCATTGACTACCAGTCACCCTCAAACACTTGCTTGTTGTAAAATGTGTACAATAGTAAAATGTACTGCATGTTAAAAGGGGTTTCAAAAATCAAAAGGTAACTACACACACACAGATCATTCATTCTGTATCCTGCGCCAACAACACCGCTACCATATATGGGTTTAAAGACTTACTGAGTCAGCTCAGGCTTACACTACAATCTGCTTTTCTTTTATGGTACATAACTGCTAAAGCTTGCCTATTACTAAGAAATATACATTTTGTATAAAAACATTTTAAATAAAAAGATGGATAAAAAGATAAAAAAAAGTTTTAGAAAAGCTGTATGGGAAAGAAAAATAGGACAAATTCAACAGAATAAATGCTACCAGCTGTACTATGATCATCAAGACTGAGCTAAACAGTTTAACATGTTTATCTGCCAGTACAAATGTGTACTTAAAAGCCAAGGAATTGTAGACTGAACTTTAGTTAAAGCAAAAGCAGAACATCACTGTGTCCATTCTCCTCTGATGCAGTTGGATAACAATGTCACATGCCAATTTATAAATATCTCGTGAGTTTTTGTAATTTTAAGAATTCATATTTTTTTTTACTTACTGAACATTGAACAGTCCCTGGAAAACAAGTGGTGACTTTGTAAACCTTACCTATAGGGACGAGTAATGAACTACATGAAGTCTAAATTAGATATTGGAAGGGTATTCTTTTTGTATGAAATAGCTCAAATATCTTCTTTTTGAATGCCAATTCCATCCATAGACATTATATAATTTAAACACCATCTCATACATTCACAAAAATAATTATTTGAAACATCTAAACAAACAAAACGGGACCCAAATAATTGGAAGAGATAATCTGTAGTCTCCAATCAGAAACAGGGCACACTTCCTGTCCTAGGGTCTGTTAGGAGAGTGAGGGCTAACTCTGCAGCCCTCACGGGAACGTTCCCACTGCAGATGAGCATTCAGTCAATTTAGCTCCAATAAAAATGCAGCGCAACCTCCTGTTGTTCAAGTTGGGAAAAAAAGATGGTCAATTCCTCAACACATACAGCTGCCTACTGTTAGGAGTGGTTACATTGCCCCTTGTAGATTGGTGGATGGAACCTCTCATGTGACACCAGGATTATAGCCAATTTGTTTAATGTGCGTTTACATGATTATGCAACTGCTTTCCCCCCCCCCAACCAAAACCCAAATACATTGGGAAGATAAGACATGCATTTTCACTTACGTGCAGAGAATAGACTGGTCCTCACGGTCTGTGAAGAATAAAACAAAAATAATTAAGTTTATAATATTTCAAGATGTAGCATTAAAACACATAAAAACTGCATGGTGGATGCAGGAATTATGCATCCTAATTCCTTTAAACATGGCAATCGTGATTCAATTCCCATAACTGGAGGTGTGCCAGCTTCAGTCTTCAGAAAAACGTGTAAACAGCTGGACCCACAAGCGTCCAAGTTCCAAGGGCTTTCCCATGCCGTTGTTTGAAATGTTTGATTTCCCCATGAAATTAAAGCTCAAAGTAACAAGTCATAGCCTGATCTGATACCAGTTTTCCAGAAATAGATGTCTATACTCCCTAGAGAATGTGCTGGGCCCATTTAAGGCCATTTTGTACTGTAACTTTAGACTTTCAATACGCAAAACATAGTTCAAAGAGCTCATTATACTTTTATTAAAACAATTATCCAATGATCCCCCCCCCCCCCAAACACACAATCACATGTTTGTGTGATGTTTATTTATGAGTATTAGCTTTTTCCCCTCTTGCCAGGGTCAGAGTTCCTCTTTTCGCACTGGCGCAACCTCATGTACTCATTGGATAAGAGCGACTACAGCCGGCCCTGTAACCGTAAGCTAGCATGAACGCTAGCTCTTGGTCAGGGCCGGACTTGGCAGGGGCCGTCACAATTCCAATGAGTTCCACTGCCTACATAAACACACAAAATGTTGTCTGCCCCCACGTTTCACTTCCTAATTAAGGCAGAGAGCAGAAGCGAGTGAGTGAGATAGAGAGCATGAGGAAAGACAGGGAACAGGAGAGAAAGATGAAACTGCTACAGGAGGGACAGAGGCAGCTAGTGCGGCAAAAGCACAAGTCCAAACACAATCCTGACATCAAGGTCACTAGAACTGCAACTAGAACTCAATGGGACATGAAGAGCGTTATCAGCTGCAGGCACATATACAGTCAAGGAGGGATGGGCAATCACATTTCCTCATAGATTATCCCACGGATATCCATCTACAGCCCACTCCTTAGAGAGCCACATGCTCTTAAATGGCCACAGCAGGACTGTGTATTGACACCCAATGGTAAATGTGGTGACTGGACCTCAATTACCCATGATGACCTGTGATTCTGGAAAAAATATTATTTTTTTATCTCTTGTGAGAATGATCAGACATGGGTAAAACATATTCAACTTCATCATGTCAAAAACTAAAATCATAGTGGATCTTTGAATATGGGAGAAATATAACTAGAAACAAGCACAATGGTTGGGTTTAACCTTCAATTAGACCACAAAGGTGCCTAATGATTCTGTCATAAAAACATCTGCTCTCAAACATAATTACTTACATTATAGAGTATTATACACCTAAAAGGGAATACCTCAAAGAAAAATATGAATTACTCTAAGAAACTCTGAAGTTGTTTTTCAAGTGCAAGACAAACATCTATAAAACCCACCAATGCATCTGCTCTCTGCCTGTTTGCCCATGACACATCATTTACACACAATATAGGCCCGTATATAAATAAAGCCCTTCTCAGTTTGCAAACATAGTTGACTGAGTGCTTCGCCAATCGCCATGCGGTTCATCACAATACTGTACACACCAAGCGAAGTTTAGCTAAACGACCATATTCATCATGTCAATATCAATTTCATTTAGTGTAGATTATTGTGAGTAGCACACAACATTAATCTTTGTGGGGTTTTGTCACTCAAAATAAAAAATTTAAAAAAAAAGATATTAGATTTGTTTTAAGATCAAAAAATAAAAAAAAACAGTGCGCAATATGAAATGTGTGTACTGTAGTGTAATTTATTATTTATTCCAATTATAATGACATTACAGCAATTGGTGAAAAAGAACCAGTGTGGACATACTATTTTCTCAATAGCAGAACTAGCCGTACTGGTAATTTGTTAGATGTGAAGTTGAGGTTTGAAAGTGACAAAGCAAACTGCATTTCTGCTTGTGCGGTTTAGTGTTGCTGGACAGAACTAGTCATTGTGCAGCATACACCATTATTACTACTGTCCACCAGGTGCAAAGAGGCATACCAAGATGCACATCCTTTGATATTCTTAAAAAGAAAGAAATTAACTGATGGTCATAAGTGACGAATACAGTTACATCATGATGTACCGCAAAATCGCTCACACAACTGGAAGTTACTGTAGAAAAACCACCGCCTCTCAACTGTAAACAAAACATTTATATACAAAACACAGCATTTAGACAAAAACACTGGCGGTAGATTCCAAGAGAGGCGCTGCAACAGGAAATGTCTCCAGTCCTCTTATCATAATACTCATAAATCAACATGCACAGAAACCCTCATGTTGACATGAGGCATAACCACGCAAACAACTTTCATTAAATCAGTTAGCCAGAAGCTATATGCATAATGCCGCAGGGCCAGATGGGACTACATGCGTGACAGATACCTGTCTGGGAAAATTCTGTTTCAAAATCTGGCCTGACTTGATTAGTTGGTTTTGCTGCCTTTCCTGATTGGCAGTCAATTACATTCATGGATGGACCCCCCCCTCTTCACCCACACCTTTAGATGATAGTATATTAAGTCAAGCCCCTTGAGACTACTGTAAGCATGGCCTCACATTACGCAATGTGAGGCCAGTCAAGTTGAGTTGTCAAGGAGCACTTCAATACAACACAAAGCACTGGAAATAGACTCAGGCGAGCTGCTTGCATGAACACAGTCTAAGCTTTAACTACAGATCTGCAGTTTAGGGGCAGGTAGTCGCAATTGAATGTGTATGAGGCCAGAGCTTTGTGCCAGGGACGTTTTCTGTTAAAATGTCAAATAACCCTACACACTACAGTAGGTGCTGAACCTAGATGTTGAGCCTCACTGCTCCTCATTTGAGTGTAGAAAACAAAGGGTTTGTTCTAAAGAGTTTACAACAATACAGTCACATTTGCTGAATACAATTAATAAAAGACAATGACAGTGTTTACCTTGCATCATGTTTCTATAGGCATTATCAGTAATAGAGTAGATGTGAGGAGGAACTTCATGCCTTTTCTTCCCTTTGTACATGTCGATGATCTTCTCCGAATAGATTGGCAACATTTTGTATGGATTCACCACCACACAGAATAGGCCAGAATATGTCTGAGAAGGACAGTAAAATTCACATCCCAGATGAGTACATGGTCATCGTAGATGTTAAACTACGTGTTTACAAGAATCGTGACCAAAACGATGACATATCCTATGGATTATTAGCTTGATAATACAGGACATGTTTATCACCACTGCATTTTAATATCACCTCAGTCGTTTTTAATTTTAGCCTAGGCCAAAAAAAAAAAAAAGGGGGGGGGTTTACAAACTCTGGATTACAATAAGTATGGTTTGAATAATTTACAGAGTTCCTAAACAGCTTGTGTTCTAAGGGTAATATTTAAGTCACGATGCCTGTGGCCTTGTTTGAGATGGTGTTAATAAAACGGCATCCAACTAACAATACAAAGTATGTTTACTTGTCAAACACGACAAGTTAGTTCCGGCTTCCTTAATTAAGGGCACATGCCTCGTCTGCTTAAAAATACACTCACATAGATGAGCCCGGAAAAGTAGCGCTCGCGGATATTGTGCAGCACGGATGCTTCGTTCAGGCAGGTGAGCTCCGCCATGTCCTCCACCTTGCTGAACTTTGGCGGGTTCATCTTCTGGATGTCGTCCTTGTTGACGGTCACCTTCTTGCCATTGTCGGCCAGCTCCAGCAGCACCTCGTCGCCGTGCTCCTCTTTGACACTGGCCGCCTCGAAGCCATGCTTCTCTGAGGGGATCCACACCAGCTTCTTGGCTGACCAGTCGGCCTGCGCCATCGGGCTGTTGATGAAGTCCTTGTCGACATAGAGGAACTTCTCGTCATCGCTTGGGGCCTTGGACATCTTTGGTTCGAGTGACGGGCCAACTGTTGGGGAGATTAATGGAGAGGGTGATGAGAGTTAATAAATAAAGCATAGGAATGATTGAAGGAAGGAAATTGAGCCATTTAAGAAGAAGCACTAGCTAGTTTCCTGTGAGGAACAGACAGTAACTGAAAGTTGATTTTTTTCCCCCATCCGGGAATTACAGACCAGTCTCACAGAAACCCCGTTCTGTGAGAAGGCTTTTCCATATGCAGCAAGGGATACATGTAGCCCATTACGCTCTCTGGTTTAAAAACAATGAATGAGGCCCGTACATTTAATTTAGTTAAGATCACCGGTGCACAACTTCATCTGAAATACCACAGCTAACCATCAATAATTCATTCTCAATCAAGAGTATTTGCTTAACTAACAACATCTTCTTTCCATCTCCCCCCCCCCACCCCCACCCCACCTCAGTTACGAGGCTTCAGTCCCGTGCTGGGATGACCATATAAGGACCCCTTCTCTTGAGCTGGACCATTTTGTGGACCTAAACAGCAAGACAAGTGAACTCCCAAACAAAGCCCATATAGGGAATAGTATGTCTCTTGCTAGCCTTGTCGTTTACTCCAAAATGATAAGGAATAGACTAGAGTCTGATGGGGCCAGGGCTTCAATGATCACACTTTATATTGGCCCTTCCACAGCTTCTAGATCACAGCAACAGTGCGACTACCTGATATGAAACAGTAGTAGCCCCAATAGTGTGCTGCAATGTCTGAACAGAAAGGGATATTCTTGACAACCTAGTACTGCACGGTTAAAAAGCAGCAGCAACATGATTGCTTCACGGACAAAACAGTTGAATACTGATCTACAAATTAGGGAAGAAGAATTACATGAAAACACTGGCTAACATGACCACATCAGAAGTACAATGCCCTTGTTTTGAAAGAGGCTTTATATTATAAATAAATACCAGTGTGAAAAACACATTATGAATACTATTATTAAACCAAAGCGCAAAACTACACCTGAAACGTCAAACTATGTAACATGCATATATGCACAGTAACACCTGAAACATGCAACAGGCTTTCAAAGTACAGGACAGCCATTTCCCTTGGATGAGTATAGATAATGATTGTTGGATTTCAGACCACGGCCTCAAGAACAAGGCCTGTGGCTTCATCTCTCTCCATGTGGTTATGCCGGTACACATTCATTGAGTGGAAACTATGCGTGTGCAATAAAAATACTTTTAAAAGCCACCGTTCCTCCTGGGAAACTTCGTCAGAGGACCCCACGGGACAAGCCAAACCAAAAGCTAGCCTGGAACTGAGAGCACAAACTACTATGTCAAGCATTAGAGCGATAGGGGGGTGTGGCCCGTGTGGGGGTGTATGGGGGGTATAGGGGGGTGTGGCCCGTGTGGGGGTGTATGGGGGGTATAGGGGGGTGTATGTGTTGCAAAACTGAATGAAAGTTAACTTGTCAAGCTCAGAATGCCTTTTTTCCTAAGGAGGACCCAGCTGATGCTTTGATGGTCAGCCATTTCCTGATAAAGTAATTGGAGCTTTCCTGACCCCCCCCACACACACACACACACCTTTCCCCACTCTTAACTTTCCGCACCATGTTCTCACGAGGGTCTAACTTCGAATTGACTCTGTCAACACAACCTTGTCTGTAGACAGTGATGCTAAGAAAATGGAAGGGTTGACTATGTGATGAAGATGGTTAGAGTCAGGCAGGTACTGGCAGGTCTCAGAAACGCCCACTGAAATACTGAACATTACAGACAGCCGTTGGCCATGAAATTTGTATCTCCAGCATCATGGAAATGCACATAAAATGCCTTTAAGCAATAGGCTCTTTAAAAGCCAGACAGTTATTTTGATGCACTATGGAACGCTTTTCAACTTTCACCTCTATAGTTTGTTATCTAATATATATTTAAACTTTAATCCAGAATGGAAATGTGTGTACAGTATGACAACTTTTGATTTTAAGACCCATCACTTAAGAATATAGAATAAATTGACATTTAGGCTTAATGGATCATTATGTTGTGTGTTTTTATTTATATTCTGATGCAGTCCATCAATTACTTTATTTTTGGCTGTAATTGCAATGCATTTAATATAAATAATGCAAACTCCTTGTCATGGAGACATTTAGTACTTTTGCACCAATTGATGACTTTAGAGACTGCAATAAGACAAATGACATCTAATCTTGCAGGTTCTAGAGGATTAAAACATTTATGTTATGTTATTCTGATCTGAAGATGCTATACACTTCAGACAAATGGAACATCCCTGTCAAATCCAACTGCCTGCCAATGCAGGTTAAAATAATGTTTAACATGAAGCAAGGGTAAAGTATGTGGATTTAGTTTACAGATTTATTCACGTGTGTGATATAATCAAACAATAACCTAGGCCTAGGACTAGGCCACATAAGGCTATGCATCACTAACGCTAAAGGCCTTTGCAAAAACTGACCAAATAGATTCAGTTCCCATGGTGTCTGTCTTTCTGCAGAACTAGCTCACACCACAATGTTCAGCAAGAAGACTGACAGCCTTATGCAACCATATTAGGAAAACAGGAAGCGTAAAGCCATTGCATTTCTGATAGTAAGACATCTTCCCTTTACTTCCTTTGATAAAAAGGGAGAAAACAAATACAAGAGTAACAAGTCGCCTATATCCTAATGCTACACTATAGCAAATGCAAACTACATGCAAGTAAGTTAGAGAATTTAACTAACGCTTGCTTGGTAAATCATTGGTAAAAAATGCGTGTGAAGTGACTACCTGTGCCGCCTGCATCACGGTACTGTTGCACAGCTGACATGATGGACATTCGTTTTGTTTTCTAGTAAAAGTTATTAGCAAACTAACAAGTGCACTTCAACTGCGCCGCGTTTAGAATGACACGTATATATTCCACATCATAAGGTAACAGTAACACAGGGTAATAAGCCTACTTACTTACGCTTTATAAGTGCTTATCGGGGAAGATTTGGAAGCTGCGGTTTGAAGCGGCCGGCGTTGACGACGAGGTACTCCAAAAACGAGCAGTCCAAATTAAACCGGCGAAAAACTGAGCCTTAATATTTCAACTTTGCTAGTGAGGGTGGAGCTGAATGCGCCGCGGCCCTCCTCCTCTTTCATCTACACCTTCAAACATCCACTGATTGTGGAATAAATTACACACGAGGAAATCCCATGGTAGGTCGTTGTATAACAAATGAAGGTCACGACATATGAACTAGACAACTTTATTATATGGACAGAATTTTCAAGTTTATTTTATAGATATTGTGGTCTAATTTGCCAATGTCATATGGATATAACTATAGATGTATAAATGTACAGCCTACAGTAGGCATATAGTGTGAATTTTATACAAGGAAGAAACATTTTAACTGACCATTATATTTCAATTTAGATAGCCTAAAGCTGTTAATCTGTGGAATTAGGTGATGTGTGGCAAATAGCCTAAGAGCAGACGAATAAGTGCGCACTGACTCAAAACAATTTAATAAGGCAAATACTACACAATCTTCACACAAAATGTAACAATAAGTATGAAGTGAAGTATGCCTATGCTATGCCGATTGTGCGTGCGTATTTTTGGTGTGGCGTAAAGTAGGCCTATTGAATTCAACAAGGAGGCCAAATGTAGCACTAATCATATTGCAACGTCGGGAGTCGCACCGAGGGATGCACCTCCTCGCTCGCTGTTGTGAACTTGTAGGCCTATGTTTGGGGTAGTGTGTTGGTTTTGGTTATGTTATGGTTTTGTTGTGAAGATTGTAACAGTATTTGCCTCATGAAATTGTTGTTTTGAGTCAGTGCGCACTTATTAGTCTGCTCTTAGGCTTAATGCCACACATCACCTCATTCCACAGATTAACAGCTTTAGACTATCTAAACTGAAATGTAATTGTCAATTAAAATGTTTCTTCTTTGTATACAACTCACACTATAGGCCTACTGCAGGCCTCTAGGCTGTACATTTATATTATCCATAGTTCATTGGCTAAATTAGACCGCAAATGTTTCTAAAATATAGTCTATTGTTCCACTCCTTATAGCTACAAGAGGAATGTCACCAAGAGAGGACTTCCGAATCATAGCTTCAGAGAGATTCCCATTAGGCACAGTATTCAAAAGGACGCCTATATGGGCATGTGCTTGTCATTTATCGTGACACACACACACACATTACATTCCACTATGATCGAGCCCCCATCCTCCCCTCCTGCACCATCCATTCTGCTCCAGACCTTGTTCCTAATGTAACTTTCTATATAAGGGCAGTGTTCTATTTAGACCAATGCATCGAGCCCATGGTTAATGTCTCTGGGCTGCTATGTGCCAGAGAGGCACAGCTCTGCACCTGTGTGTGTGTGTGTGCGCGCTAAGGTCCACAGAGCATCACAGAGGACCCCTGTACTTGCTCTGCTCATCATCAAGGATGATGGGTTTCTGTTAAGTCAGGGGAGCAAAACAGAGAAGTCCCCGGTGAAGAGAAGGAGACCAAACCAGAGGAGGAGAAGGAGGAGGAGGAGATGGAGGAGGAGGAGGAGGAGGAGGAGCGAGGCTGAGAGGGACCCGGGCAGTCGAAGAAGGGGAGGAATAAAGAGAATGGAACACTGACCAGAGAGGTTGCAGTGTGCCATATAAGGACAGTGGGGTCTGTATGGAATCTCGGCAGCTTTCTTTGAGACTTTGAAAGTGGAGCAGAGGCGAGCGCCCCAAACCCCAGTGACTAAATATGGTCCAGCAGCAATAGGACCGTTCCAACCAACAATGTTGCTTCTATGGACGTGTGCCTGGTATTTACCTGTATCTAACTATCACACAGCCATCTGTGCTGTAAAGCACTATAGTAGTGCATTTCTCCCTGCTGGTAGTTGTGGAAGATTAAATATTTACACTGTTAGGCTAAATTATTACGCTTTAAATATGTTTTTAGTATGTATGATCAGGTGTGATATCAGATATTAATATAAGTTAACATGTCTGACTCTATGTTGTTGGTTCAAGGTTTTTTATTTATTTTTATTTTTTCCTGAAGAACAAAAATATGTCTATGCCCTGCTTCAGGGGAAAATTCCATATCTCAAAATGAATACGTGCTGATCTATGCAGAGAAGAGAGAGGACAGATAAGTGAAAACAAGCAGGTTTGAACAAGCCTGTGGAGAGACACTGCCTGTGCTGGTAGAAATATTTAGCCTTCCTGAGTTCGGGCCAAAACAGACTCCCTCCCTGCTGTACATAAATGCTAGTCCATTTCCACAAGGCAATTAATAAAACTAGTAAAAGTACATTGTGACAAGATGGGGTAGTATCCTAGTGTGAGCTAACCTGAAAACTCATAATTCATAGTTTAGTCCGTGAATACCTTTGTAGATCTTATATAAAGGCCTATGGTATATAAAATATGGATAATTTCTGCCCTGTTAGGCATGTAAATAATCTTTAAATAAACTATTAGATGTGCATTTTGCAAAAGAAAGAAAATACACAAAATAGAAACATTTAAAGCTGCTCTACTTCGCATCCTATATCCCTTGTTTGACCATTAGATGGCAGCACATGTATGTAAACAATCCCACCAACCCCTCTGTCCTGATGGACATGATTAGACTGTCACCAGTAATATCACATCTAAATAGCTAATCTGGTAGTTGTGCTTGTAAGAGCTGGCAGGTTTGAAACCCCAGTGTTCAAAGTTTTCTGTTTTTTACATGTTATATATATTTTTTGGTTTAGTGGACAGCTATATCGATTGTTATGCTCAATCAAGGATACTTGCGGATTGCCTTTTAGTAATAAATAACTTTAGGACTTGATATACATTTATTCTACAAAGTCCATAGGCTACACATGTCTGCATCATTTTACATTCAACAAAATGTTAATATGAAATGCATCTATGAATAACTCAAAGCTACACTGATGTAAAGTAGGTTATGTTTTTTTCATGTCAGGCAGAGGGGTTTGTAAGCTGTCATCGCCAGTGTTACCAGGTTTCTGAAAAATAATGCATTTGTATAGCCCACTGCACACTCGTGACGTCTCGATCGCCCCACCCAAGTCTAGTGTTGCTCATGTGCCTAAGTGAAACATGTCAATTGCCTATTTTCTGTCACTAAAGTAAACAATTCATGCAATTTACAAAGAGACATGCAAAATTATGACGCTTGCAAATGTAGGCGATATGTCTCCTGCTGGATATGGGTGGAACTTTTACAGGTGGCAAATCCTCATACTTTTCAAAGCCGAAAAACAAATCACAACCCAAATGATGGCGGTGACCGTGACCATGTGAATTGATAGTAAATGTTGCAAGGTTCAACAGAAGTCAGAGCCTCTATGCTAAGGTAGCCTACACATCCAGTCCAAAAAAGAAAATCAATATATTTTGTCTCACTAGTTTGAAATAGTACTATTTCCAATAGGCTACTGCAATACAATCCTGTATTTGCAATTTATTATTGGCTTCAAAGACACAATAAAATACTAGGCTACACGCGGTATGGAGAAGTAGGCTAACAGTGATAAGATAAGAGTCCTTTTTCATCTTTTGGAGCTCCATCTGGTCAGTTTCATCTTTTGGAGTCCGCCATTATTCAGTGTTCTGTCAGATCTGCTGCTGTTCTGAATACTGCAGACTCAGTGCTCATTGGCTCTGATACACTTCTGTTAAAGTAGGCGGGACTTCGAAATTCGGTCCGTACTCAACAGCAATAAAGTGTGTGGAAATGGCTATATCAACAATAGTGAGAGGTGTTCATGAAAGGTGTTAAGGTCTAAGGATTAAATTTAAGTAACCCTTTTAATATAAAATATTTGTTTAAACATTGAATAATGTGTAAATCTTAGGTAGAGCAGCTTTAAAACTTTTTTAAATATAAATGGCACTTTACTTTTGGCAGATTACTTTTAAAACTGATATGGGCCATATACATTCTGATATTGCTATTAGCTATTATAGTATTAGGCTATTTGGCCTACTCATTATCATAACCATATATGGCCAACTATACAGTAAGTGAGAAGATATGTTTATAGATAGACCTTGGTGGAATGCATTTGCATTCTAATTTGAGTCGAGGGCAAACAACCCTCTCTGTTTTAAACACAACACATTTACATGATAGAGAAGCACTACCTATTTTAGGCTAACTGCCAACTAACCAATCAACAGCCATTGTTCAATTTCCTTCACTTATATAGCTGGTTCAATGAGAGCGTTAGAGGTCAGTGCCAAAATAAGTGTACCAATGAACTATAGCACTCCAAAGTAGAAGTCGTGAGGAGATCCCTCTAAGGCAGAGATATTAAACAGGAAGTCCTCAAATAATTTGATCAAACTTTTTCCTTCCAAAGTTTCATATAAGCCTATTTAAGAAAATACACAGGGCTTAGCGCATACTTCATTACAAAATACTCTCATACATGTTAATATGGGCACTTGAAGCTTTATGTTTTATGTTTTATCACTCTGGGAGCAAGATGCAAATGTAAACATTCCTTTTACGGTGAGAGAGAAAGCAATATGCAGTAGATGTTTGTGTGACCTGCACTGGGATGCCTTTACGACTTCACAGCTATTATTCCACAGCTGCCTCACAGAACATAAGAAGCAATGATAGGGAGATAACTTACATAGACTCCCTGCTCCATAAATGATAAAATGAGAAACATGAATTAGTACAGTACATCCATCCATCCATCCATCTTCTCCCGCTTATCCGAAGTCGGGTCGCGGGGGCAGCAGCTTCAGTAAGGGACCCCA
>JAODUH010000001.1:3388263-3403023 GCA_027564835.1 Typhlichthys subterraneus | reverse complement strand
CAGACAACACAGCCCTCAGGTTCATAGGGGCACCCAAACCTCTCCACCACGATAAGGTGATGGTTCCCGGAGAGGTAGTACAGTACACATAAACCATATTACATTTCTGACAGCTAACCAAATGTGGTAGCATTAATGCATAGTTTGTGAACATCCCTTAATTAAGGATGTAAGTGTGTAATTGGATATGTTAAGTTAAGTCTTAAATTGATTCCAGGCTTTCATAATATACTGTAGATTTTGAAGCTGGGACATGATACATTGGCTGACACTTACACAGTTCTATGGGCTGATATTAACCTTTTCTTTGGTAATGCTGCCATCATGTGGTACCAAATAAATCTGCAACATCACACCCAAAAAAAACCATTGATCACTAGTAAAAAATATTTATTACAAAATTAAAAACTAAGTTCTAGTGCAATATACCACAAGAAAATAAATGTGCATTAAGGTAGCAAACAAACAGTTAAAGAATGCAAGAATCATCTCGGTAATCTTCATTTTGTCCAATACGGGTAAAGAACAGAGAACATTATGGTAACATCTCAAATAACATAACTGTAAAAAACAAAATAGAACTATTTCAGTTAAAAATAATATATACAAATTTAAAGCCATGCCATAAAAAGAAGGCATTCATCTGGGACCATTTCAACTTCATAGACATCCCCCTTAGCTAAATTCTGAATGCTTTATGGTTAGTTAATAAAAAAAAGGCATCAACGTGCAGCATGCCATATGATCCATGAGAGGACTATACATCAGGACCAGCTCTGGTATTGCCAAAACTAGGACCAGCTGGCTTATTTGGTGCCCTTAAGAACACCTTCCCTCCGTGGTCACTATTGCCATTTATGAAATGGGACAACAAGCCATAGAGAAGAGGCCTGTAATGACAATACATGGGAACACTGTATTACTGAGTAATGGCAAAGCAGTTCATTGTTTTTAATGAGCCTGTTTTTTAACATCAGTCAGTCAACATTAAAAGAATAGTAATTATTAAAGCCCCTATATGGACAACGTCTGACTGTTAGGTTTGCATTTTTTTGCAATGTAGTTACTTGTTGAAACTAAATAAAATTGGTAAGGAAACCATGACTAATGTAAAATGGCATTACCAATGCATTAAAGCTCTGGTTTTGCATCTCTTATTGTCAAAAACAAATAAAAGGTTGTGCTTTTCCCTTACGGCACAAAACAAACGTATTTTGATGTTTTTCTTTCAACACGAACATTATATAGGGTTACCTTACCTTCCATATCTGCAAGTATGTGGCATTATGAAAACAATTAACCAAAAATCCAGACAAACAGATATTGTGATGCATCCAGTAACATTGTATATTGCTATTGCTTAATTAACTTACACAGGTTTAGAAGTTGCGTCCTCCAACACTTTTAGCTCATTCGCCAGAAACTGTCTGTCCAGGGGAACTTCTGGTTGACCTGATTCTATACAAACATAGCAGTTTAAACATGTACAAGTACAGTAGGCCTACTGTATAAGGGCCTGACATGAGTCATGACATGAAGTCAATTTGCAATATGCAAACTTAAGACAAACACTTTATCATTACTTTTTTTTTTTTTTTAAAGGGGACCAATTTCGGCAATTGTAGTCAAACCGCCAGTCAATTATAGTGATTATATTACTATGGCAGGTATACAAGCATGAGAGACACCGAAGAATCTCCATGTAGATGGAAAGCAGGAATAGGACATTCACAAAGCATACTAACCTGCTGTCAGTACGGATGCAGTGTGTTTGTACTTGTTAAACTCCAGGTATTCCCGGATGAGCTCGTTGATGAGAAGATTCTCGTGAGACAGCGACGGCCGAGGCTCGCTTTGGTCCTCCAAGGCACTGAACACCTCTGCCCTGATGCGAGCCTTGAGCTGACCCAACACACCGCGGGACTCTAGCGTTTCTCTAACAGCTGAATTAAATCGGTGTTATATAATTACAATTATTATAAGTCACTGTACAAGGTGAGTACCAAGGTGAGTAATACGATCGTTTGGCTTTGTTTGATTGCGTTACAAAAACGTTCAAAAGCCAGTGCTACACTGCTACTAAAGTATTATAGCTTGGACAATGCCCATTCTATTTAGGCATACTGTCCACTCTTGTGGTTATTCTGTCTTCAAAGGCGAATTATGCTTTTTCAGTATTGGATAACCAAGAAAATTGTCTTACCGCATTTCAGCTCTGTGATGGTCGCCATTGCAACAACAAACAACTCAGAGTTGAAGATATGAAAGGAAAAAATAGTCTGCCATCTAGTGGTTATGTTTGGCAAAAACAACTGACTAGAAAATACTAAATTTGCTGCCTAATAATGTATTGCCTGGGTAATTATCTTCTTAGGCTATTTGGCTATATTTCACTTGGCCCGCAACCTAAAGTATCACTCTTTATTAATCATATATTATAGTTTTAGTATAAAATCTATTTTAATGAATGCAAGTCCAGTATTTTAAAAGGTTTTATTAATTCCAGCATGGTTTATGGTACAGACAATACAGTACAGTTTTTGGTCAATCAAATATAAACAAGCTTGATATAAAAAAAGTATAAATATAATACAATCCTCAGGATTTCAATGATTTTTAATACATTTTGTCATATGACATAAATAATGCATAGATTCTCTTTGAATATATTGTCTAAACCAGTAAGACAAAAACATTGTCACTTCTCCTTGAAAAGTACATAGGGATCTGAAAATTAAAAAATAACTTCAGCATTTAGACTTACTATGTACAGCTGTTTGTACCAGCACCAAATGATCAATATGACTTTGCAGAGGTTTATTGCAAAGACTGACGTTATAGACATTTGGTTCCCCTCTTCTGTCTGTTGTACCTTGTGATGTGTGCGTGTGGGTGTGGGTGTTTCCATACTTTTGTGTGCATGTATGAAATTATTTATGTTTAAGGAAGAGTCATACATACAAATGTCGCCATTGTTTTAAAATAACAATTCTCTTCTTTCATGGTGGTTTTCACTACCGCTGCCGGATTGCATCCAACCAACCGTTTTATGTGTGTACTTTGACAGAAATAAGCAAAGGCCACAATATAGTTGGATGCTTGCAGGCATTTTGGCGCGCCTCTATGTTTTCTTCCATGACTTATAAAAACTCCAAATTGTTTTATACTTGGAAGAAGGCCTTACTTCCCCTGTATTTTTCAGGGTCACCCTTTTCAAGGTTAGTGTGTTAGAGGATACGTTTCTTGTGCCGGTTTCTGTGAACGAAAGACGTGTGTCGTTTTATTCATAGGAATATACGTGTAATAATTGTTTGTATTAGGTCTGACATGTCCATATTATACAGACTCTCCTTGTCAGTATACATGGAAAACTACAGGCATTACTACAACCAAGCTCGTGTTCCCTCTCCAGACTGGCTCACACATAGCTCTTCAGTACTGTATGTCTTCCCCAGCTGCAATGTTCTCCACCCCTCCCCGAACAGATCATGCACAGTCGAGTTTCATGACGGACAGTACCTTCTATTCGACTGTACCTATTATTGTATTGACAATGAATATACTGTATGTTGTCTTCTGTTCAGAAAACAACTGAAAATCCACAAGATATGTTTCATTCCAGCCCTTGGCTTATTTGCTGAACAATCTGACTCAAATACCTACAAGATTTATAACTTGCTAAATATCAACAACTCACTACTGTAGCTTGAATTACCTTATCTGAGGTTAGCAATTGTCTTTGTGACACATGACAGTGCGTCTCAATATGTTTTAAACCTGAAAACGGGGCTACGTCATCAGCTTCCCTTTACATCCACCATTGACCTGTGAATCAATGTCCTCACGGAGCAATGTGTTAAGCTGCCAATATGCTTGAATTTGATGCAGACACTCATAGAAGGTACCATATCTTTACACCAGGATTTCAATGGTGCAGCACATTTGGAAGACTTAGACCAGTCCAGCTTCCCGGCACATTCGATAGAACTGTCCTTTCTGTGTGATGAGATTGGCTGGAGAATCTGCCTCAGAGATGAATCCTTTGTCCATTACAATCACCCTGCAAACATAGCATTTAAATCCATCATGTCATAGAACACTGTATCCAAGCTCTCCTCCTCAAGCAAGCCAAAAATCTAGCATATGTTTAGACTGAATTAGTGAAAAGAATGAAACTCACCTGGTGTAGTCCATGATGGTGTTAAGGCGATGGGCGATAGTTAAGACAGTACAGTCCTCAAACTGTGTACGGATCGTGGACTGGATAAGGGTGTCTGTCTCTAGATCCACGGCAGCTGTAGCCTCATCCAGCACCAAGATCTTGGTTTTCCTCAGCAATGCTCTGGCCAGACACACAAGCTGCCGTTGCCCCAGACTACAGAGGTGCCAATGGAAGAAAAACACAAAGTGAATAAATATTTTATTGAATATGGGTACATTGCAGTTTTGGTTGGACATACGAATATAGTTACCACTGCATGATGACTACATGTGACATTCATGTGTTTTTTTAGACTGTTCAAATAGCTGCTTTCTATAAAGATTATATCAGTTTGTGTATAGTATACATCTATTTAACCATACCTGAGGTTTTCACCTCCTTCTGAACATTCATAGTTGAGTTTGTCAGGCAAATTGGACACAAAGGTTTTGAGGTGAGCAAGCTCCAATGAACTCCACACCTCTTCATCAGAATAGGTATCAAAAGGGTCAAGGTTCATTCTGAGGGAGCCTGAGAACAGCACTGGATCCTGGGAGGACAAGAGCAATAGCATATGCTCTCACATCAAGCTTGAATTCACAGTAACAGTCCTGCCACATTTCGTACAGAAATAAATGACGCTTCAATTGGACGGGAAGAAATGCAAAAGAAAGAAACATTAGGAAAGGCCAGGAGAAATCTCCTTTCGAATGTACATATATTATACATACTGAGCATTATGTAGCTCACCACAAAGCTGGCTTTTTGATTATCGCAGCCATCTTATTAACATGAAATACCTGAGGGATGATCGTGATGCGTGATCGTAGATCATGCAGTCCAATGTCGGCGATATCTACTCCGTCTATAAAGATCTTTCCCTTGGCTGCTTCCAAGATCCTGAAGATCCCGAGGGCTAGAGAAGACTTCCCTGCACCCGTCCTACCTACTATTCCAACCTGGGACAGATCATTCGAGGCAATATAAAGGTGATGCTTCTAAATAGTTTGCGGTAACCCATTGTTATCAGAAAAGATGACTCACCTTTTCTTTCGGGTGGATGTTCAGGGTTATGCCCTTCAGTGCCAGTTCCAAGCCCTTGCGGTATTGGAGTCCATAGTCATGGAACTCTATGGTGCCTGTCTGGGGCCATGCTTGAGGTAACAAACTTCCTTCAACACTCCATGCAGCCTGCGCGTAATAACCGAGTCAGGGAAGAAAAAAGTAACACACTTTATTTATACGGTGCATTTATTAATCATTTAGAAAGTGAAACTCAGAAAAAGGTCTGTCTGTGACAAGGACATAGAAAATCTACAACTGGGATATTACATAAATGTTAAATTTCTTAATTAGGCAGAACCTAGCTTTTATTATTTTTACAGCTTGTTTTGTTAAGCGTGGGTTTAGTGTGTGTAGTCACACTGACCTCTTTTGCCGTGTCAGAGTACTCCTTCACCCTCTCCACAGAAACAATGTTGTTTTCTACGTCGGTCCATGATCTCACAATCCAGCTCAATATTGCTGTTACCTGAAAATGTCCAAGAAAATAGGGTTAGCATAGAGCGCACGCCCTTGTGGATTGAACAAGCATAGATTAATGTGTAAAATATAAATTGCCAAAGCTACAATACAAACTAGAAATTGATTCTGAAATATAAAGTATACTGTAGTAGGACACACACACACACACACACACACAATATATTGTAGTATATTTGCGAGTGTTTGTCTGTAGGACAACAAGCTCTTAACCTGCAGGGAATGTGACACAGCCAAACCAACTATGCCTGGGCTCAGAGTGTTCTTCCCCATAACAGAGAGGATGGCAGCAGCAAGGACCACACCGTTGCCAACAAACTCCAGATTGACCGCCAGCCACCTGTGGACATGTTATTGATTTAGATTTAGAATTCTATGTGATTTAGGCACGCACATAAAACAAACAACAGGTTCATGACGATGAATTTAAATTAAAGAGGAACTGCAACCTAAATTGTGTTTTTTTTAACTAAACATTTGGTCTGAACTGCGATGAGACACAACACTGGTGTTAATATTGACAAAAATTATATGGGGGTTCTATGGGTTGAAAATGGCTGTACACGTCGTATTTGGTAAGCTGCAGTACTGTACTGTACTGTACATTACCTGTTGCAGACTGGTATAACAGCATAGCCGACAGTCAAATCATCTTTAACCTTTATTTTGGCCTAATTTAATTATCCAACAACTATTTCGGCCAACATACAGCCTAGTGCTATGGTAGGACAATCTGATATGGTAGGACAGATCGACAGAACACCGGCCATGCATGCATGTTAGTGTGTGTGTGTGTGTGTGTGTGTGTGTGTGTGTGTGTGTGTGTGCGTGCGTGTGTCCCACAAACCATTTGTTTTGGTTTGAGGTGCTGGTGCGTTTAGCGTGACATATAGCGGTATTCCTATAGAGTCACTTTGAATTTTCTCAATGCACTGATTATCAACCACTAGACAAATTATTCACCAATAAAGTAATTCTGATCAAACATACTGTCCTTTGTAAGAAAATAAATCTCACCTAGTGGCCACAAATCGGGGGAAGTAGGAGGTCTGATTGAAGTCTACTCTCTTATTGGCCTGTTGAATGAACCTGGGCTGTTCTCCAAAGGCCCGGATCACACTGGCGCCCTGTACCGTCTCATTGAAGTGGGTGTAAATGGGCGAGCGGCTCACAGCTTCCAGCCTCCGCAGCTGACAGGATGTGGCAACATAGAAGCTCTGCAGCCCACAGTGGAAAAGTAAAGAACTGGCTTTGAATATACTGGGAGAAACCAGGGATGGAGGGATAGAGAGGGAGAGAGAGAGAGAGAGAGAGAGAGAGAGAGAGAGAGAGAGAAAGCAGTCTGGGATTTCCCAGGAGTATTACAGTGAATGTGTGCAATATCTACGTCAGCAGGTGGGGAAGAAAATCCAATTCAAAACTAAGATCCATTTCAGCAGTTGGTTTTGGAGCCCCTTTTAGTTCCAATAACACAGTAAATGAAACCAGGCATATGGAATCATCACATTTACTCAAAAGCAAAATAGGTCCTAAGGAACCATATAAGTGTAAAACTATTTACAAAATGAGGTACCTGAACAAAAGCGTAGAGAAAGGCGAGAGGCAGGATCACCACAGCAGCGAAAGGTGTCGCCAACAGCACAATTATGCAAACTTCCATGAGCTTGAAGACGTAACCTAGCATCATCTTCAGGCCATCTGGGATCATGCAGTCAATGGCATCGATCTCCTTGGCAAAGCGGTTGAGCAAATTGCCACTGGGAGTGCAATCAAAGAAGGACATTGGGGAGCGAAGCACGTTGTTTAACAGCTCTATGTGCAGATGGCGAGAAGCTATGATGCCACAGATGGAGATGGCAACGGTTGTTCCAAAGATGGCTACACCTTAACGTGAGGAAAGGAGAGAGGTTAAACAAACACAAACAATGGTCAACGTTAACATATGATAAAGGAAGTATATTTATGCTGCAGGCCAGTGTTCAAAGAAAGCCATTTGTGACATGTAGCTATACAGTAGACACAAAGTAGAACTCAACAACATTTAAAAAACAAAATCCACATTTCACTCAAACAGAGCCATGTAATGGAAGAGTTGCGCCATCTCCGTTCACCCCAATGGACTGTTTTTTCACAGCAATGGTGGATCGTGGAGCCTCAAAATAGTGCCCAGAAGTTAGCCTAAATACTAAAAGTACCACATAAATTCTATTTTAAACGTAAATCGGTGCATTTATTGACTACTAATTATTATTATTAATATATCTGTGTATATATATATATTCAAACTGCCCACCAAGCACTTCCTGAAACTATTTGCCATAGGTTTAGCCTCCATGAACTATGTGACAATTTCGAACTTCCGTTGGCTTAACTCTGTCATTTCAATGGCTCTGTACCCAATGTACTTTTCTGTTTGCTATGATGCCTACTAACCTTGTGCAAAGCCCAGCGCACCAAAGACAGCCAGCTTCAGGTCAGTATCTACTTGAGTGCCGTTAATAACAGGGTCATCAGCCCATAAACTGAGCCAGTAATTATAGGACAGGGAAGCGCCTTGCTGAAAGGCATACAGGAAGACGATGGGAAGGATCATGGCCAGACCAATGGTCTTGAAATACTCCATGTACATCTCCAGCCTCACCTGTTGCGTGTGAGATACCAAAACATAAATCAAACATTTTAATCTATATATGAAAACACTATACAGTACAGCGTATGTATTTATATTCGTCTGGTCGGCGTGACGTCATATGGCTGTGGCCTAACAACCAAACATTAAGTGGTGAAACTGTTTCACATGTAGGCTATTCACATGGGCTTTGCAAAGTCTGTCTATTTATTTGTTTTTATTATGCTGAATTAGGCTATTTAGTATATATTCGTATTATGATGAGGTCCCAGGCAATGCCAAGAAGCATAAATTGACACAGATTTAGACCAAATAGGTCATTGTTTTCACTGAGTTGTCTTAATAAGCAATCACGCAACGCCACTTCCGGCGTTCGCCGACCAGCCGAATATACTGTATATTTATTAATGGTGTATAATGGCACCTTGAAGCCACGGTTCAGTTCATACCGTGGTTTAGCCATAACGGTTTCAGTACAGTGGTGTTTATACTCGCATAAGCTTATAGCCTATATATTAGCCTCACATTTTTTACATTACAGAACGTTCAATGAAAATACTGTATATTGTAGAAGCAGTAATGCACTACAAATACTAAATGGAAAGAAAACATTTTATTAGCTCAGCCACGCTTTCTTTCCCAATAATGTCATTGATCCAACTATAAATATGTTTAAACATTTATAGTAAAGTATAGTTGTGACATAGTTGATAGGAATCGTTTGACCCTGAGTGGGTCAAAGAGTCTCGTCCCTCATTTTGAGAACCACTTATTTAGACAAACCTGGAGTTCCACTTTAAAACGTTTTGAAGACGACAGATTTTTCTCACCCTTCCGGTGTAGGCCTTGTCAGCCTGAGTGAGCTTTCCCAGGTCTTCTGGCACTGGTTCCTGCTCTGTCTCCGTCACTGGCTCCATGCTCTGTAGGTTGGTGTTGGTGCTGTCACCTCTGTTGGCATGACGATACCAGAAGCATGTTGTGTAAGATTGGTGTTCAGCATGCTTGACATGTAACGAGGGTTTACAACTCATGCGTTGATGTACACACCCAATTAGCTGCTCCTGTGAAAGGTCTCTGGAGAATGGCATGAAATCCACCATGCTCAGCCGTGCATTGGACCTTCTAGAACCAGCTACATCAAAGGTAAAAGCTTTTTTTAATGTCTAGATGTGGTATTTATTACATTAACAAACCATAAAGGAGAGAAGTAAAAATGAACCCTTACAATAATAGTGTAGAGTATGATAGTAGTAAAGCATTCAAAATTAAATATATGTGAATCTTTAGAACTGGCCTACAGTGTGGATTTACCTCTTTGCATGGCACTCTCTTTGCGCTCTGTGTTTGCAAAAGTATGGATGAAGTCAGCAAAGGCCCCGTGGTGGCTAAGGAGCTCCTGGTAGGAGCCACTCTCTGTGATTTCTCCATCCACCAAAACAAGGATGAGATCTGCTTGAGGCAGGAAGCTCATCCCATGGGTCACTAGGATACGTGTCTGAGTACAGCAAGACACAAGGATCAGAAAAGGCTCAAATGCATAGGCTACATTTTCTTAAAATAGAAAAAGAAATTAAAAAAGAAAATAGAAAAAGGAACAGAGTTTTGTAAAAACATTTTTTATTATACATCAGAAAGCACAATATGTGTTATGTGTTATGCCTGGGTGTTATAATAGCAAACGCAGTCTGTAAGCATTCTGGTGAAACCATGTTTTGGTTCTTGGCATTTGTGGGGAACAGGATTGTTAAGGATGAATTGGAGCCGACATTTTGCACAGTGTCTGTTAATGCATGCTATGCATTACCTTGTCTCTAAGCACTCCTTTTGGACCGATGACCTTGTCAAAGATGTGTTGGCCGACGTGAGCGTCCACGGCAGACAGTGGGTCGTCGAGCAAGTAGACGTCGGCCTTCCTGTAGACTGCTCTGGCCAGACTCACCCTCTGCTTCTGGCCTCCCGAAAGATTGAGTCCCTGCGAGGACAAATAAAAACACAGCTCATCGTGAAACAGTTGCCATTTTCGGAGAACGTTTGTGTATTTCATTTTGAGACTAGATCCATACCTTCTCTCCGATTTCAGTAGCATCTCCAGCGGGCAGAATATCCAGGTCGGGCAGGAGGGCACAAGCCTCCAACACGCGCTGGTACCACGTTTTCAGTTTTTCCCGGCCAAAAGTGATGTTGTCTTGGAGTGCGGCATTTTGGATCCAGGCCTGCTGTGGCACATATGCCATGGAGCCCTGTGGAAACATATTTATTTCATAATCATTTCAAATGGATGGCTGCAGTCTCTAAATTAGATACTTTATTTACAGCAGGCCTCAATAATAAACCAAAAAGCTATAGACTCTACAACAGGGGCACCGATACTCTGTAGTTCAGCCTATCCATTATGCTGGAAAAACCATTGCTGTTTTAAGACTACTAATGTAATCTTTCTGAAAATGTCACACCTAGACCCCTAAGGGGAAAGGCACGGGTATACTGAACAAAAATGTTAATGCAAGTAAAAGGATTAAAACTTATTCTGTTCACCCGCAAGGTTTATTTCTCTCACATTTTCTTTTACATTTGTAAAAAATAATTTTTAGTGAGCACATGCCACGTGTCAAGATGCTGATTGAAGAGCATGATTGGTCACAATACAATGCCATTATATAATATACAGTTTTATCACAAAACACAATGCCACAGATGTCAAACGTTTTGAGGGATCACGCATGCTGACTGCAGGAATGTTCAGGAATGTCAACACCTTTGACAGTCAAACGCACACCTGAGTAATAATTATGCGGTTTACTGTAATCATCTTCATATGCCACATGGTAGTTGGATTATATTGTGCTCACTAACACAGATTTGAGCTCATTTGGAGAGAAATAAATATGTCAAACAAAAGTGTTTTATTAATAAACACAACACAGTTGATTTTGATATTACGTATATTCCATTACATTTAGTAAATATATTTAGTACATTTAATAAATGTACTATTTAGTAAATAATAAGAATAAGAATTCATGTTAATGTTAAATATTAAAACGGGAAATCAATTGAAATCACACTAGCAGCCAGTGTTAGGCAAGTTACTCAGGAACTGTAATCAGTTACTATTCACTTAATTCTCATTTAAAAAGTAATAATATTAGTTTACTTATTACTGGGTATTAAAAGTAATCAGTTACGTTACTAGTTACATTACTATATTACTTTCACAATCACTACCCTGTCTTGCCCCTTCCGAAAAATGACAACTAGAATTTAAACCTCTTTATTGGAACAATAAAGAACCTCAGCAGTCAACAATCAGCCAAAGTGAAAACATTGCAACCTCTTAAACCAGACGATTGGACAGGTTGGTTCAATTAGCCTTACCTAAGTATGCTAGGACCAGAAATATTGTTCTTGTAACGCAGTAATGCAGCATTACTTGGATTAGTAATGGTAATACTATTACTGTTTTGGAAATAGTAATTAGTTACACTACTAGTTACTGGAAAAAAGTAATAATATTACAGTAACTAGTTACTAGTAACTAAGATATGTGTACTGTAGTGTGTGATATGTGTGTACTGTAGTGTGAGGTACCTTGACAGTGACTTTCCCACTTCTCTTCTCAGTCTCCCCAAGCATGGCAGACAACAACGATGACTTCCCACTCCCGACATGGCCGACGACAGCAACCAGCGAGCCCCGCGGTACTCGGATGCTGATCCTGTTAAGTTAAGGGTGTAAAACCTCTTATCTTTAACGCCTCCCTTGTTATTTCACCTAGGGTGTTGCTGTTGCTGTGGTCATCGTGCTTACCTTTTGAGACATGGCGGTCCCTCTGCAGACCAACTGAAAGTGCCATTGTCGATCACCACATCTTCCCCATCTAGGCAAATAACAGAGAACAATAACACATCAGAAACGGCGGATGGTTTATGTTCAAGTTTTAAGTTCTACGTTTAAAGTAAGGTTGAAAGCATGTTATTTCAACCTGAGAAGACAAACAAGCATTCAAAATAAAATTCCCCTTCAACATATGCATCAGTTTGTAGTCTTTGTGTGATTACAAGTGATCAATTTAGCTCAATCGTCAAAATTACAGAGTTGCTTCTTTTTCATAAGCTGCCTTGGGAAGTGTTGACTTACAGATGGAGAGGAGGTGCATTCATTTCTCGTTGAATAATATGTCTGACTTCATGCTGTGACTTACATTCATTCACTGAAATTGAACATCCTATAATTATCCTGTCTACTAGTCTACCACACCTAGGAAGTGACAGTGCACATAAAGCTTACAAAGATGTGGTTCTCCACAGATATAAACAACATATTCACATTGGGTACTGTTATTGGTTATAACAACCTATGGTTTAGTTTGCATGAGAACTACTGTAAACAAATAAGGTTTAAGTGCAGGTTCCCTAAAAGGTGGTGCTCTTACCGGTACTCAAAGGAGCCTTTGTGACATTGTCCACTTTCAGTTCTTCTGAACACAGGTATTTCCCAAGTCGTTTCAGAGAGACGACAGCCTGAAACAGTTTAAAAGGTGAATCGTCTAATCCCCAAGCGCGTCATAATGCAATTAATTCAGTCCAAGCCCGGCTTCATTGTGACTACAGGGTGATTCAATAGCCCCTTACCACTGCCCTTTACCTGCATTGTGGTGCTCATGGCAAACGGAAGTTGGCTAAGTGGAGTTTTCAAGATGTTGATCAGTGCCATGGAAACAAAGACCTTCTGTGCATCCAGAATGTTCCTCTCATCAATCATCACGTACACTCCGAACATGGCAAAAGCAATCTTGGAAAACACAGACAGCATGTAAATGAATAGAAGAAGCTGGTATTACAGGTACATCTCCAGTGACATAGCTGGAACATTGTCCTCGCTGTAGTCCATATATAAAACATGCATGTTTGCTCACCAAGAAAGAAGAGGAGTTGAAGGAAGCAATTGAGATGGAATAGAGGATCTGAGACTTCTTCAGGGCTTTAAGCTCTTGCTCTCTGTAGCCTAACACCTGCTCCAGGAAAGCCTTCTCCCAAGCATAGAACTTCAAGATCTTTATCCCGCTCAGGATCTCGTTCATCAGTCTGATGCGACCATCCATAAACTTCATCTGAACCTCCTGTTGGCCAGAGGAGGAGGTTTGTACTTGACAGCCTTTCTAACAAAACCAATTTTCAGAGTGTATTGGTGAAATACACATTATGTTCCTCTTACACAAGGAGAACATATACTAGTAGGCAAAAAAAGGCACTAACTGAAGCAAATACATGCATTTGTGAACATGGGTTTGGCTACTCTTGTTGAACATCTGGCAGTGTTATTGGACATGATACAACTGTTGACTTGTTTAATGCATTAAGTATTTATTTCACCACAGGACTGGCTACACTCAGCAACTTCATGAGAAGGAATCAACAAAGGGTCAGGAATGTGATCAGCGCATTCCTGACTATGTTCGATGAAATTTGAATACAAATGTGTCAAACCTCTGTTGTTTTTTTCCGAATTAAACTTTTCATGCTTCCCACTGTTTCCTGCCATTGTTTACAAAAGTGTTTATATATATATATATATATATATATATATATACACACACACACACACACACCGTGAACATCAAGAGAACAACAGAACATGTACCATCCAGGCCCTGCTCCTACGCACCAGTTCATCTAAACCAGCTGTGCCATCCCAGACTATAGGGTAGCCCATGTTTAAATGTCAGTTTAGGATATACCTGCAGTTTGCTCCTTTTCTTGGCAATAAATCCATTCAGTGGGAATATGAGGATGACTGTGGCGATTCCCGCCAATGCAGACGGGCCAAGGTGCTAAAAATAAGAAGGGTAAAATCGCATCATGGGTTTTTCCCCAGCTCTAAACTTTTAGGATCACTGTGTCCGGGCAATGGAAGGGTGATATTTATTTCTAAAGAAAAGCAATTTGATAATGTGACCCAGTGAGTGAGTGAATTCATATTGTACCTGCCAGAGAAAGAAGAGACACAGAGCAATCTCGATAGGAGCTAGCCAGACAGCGTTGAAGTACACCACAAAGTCCATCAGCTTCTGTGTGTCGGCTGAAACTAGGTTCACTATTTCGCCCACTGTGCAAGTCCTCCTGGCAGAGCTGTTCACCACCAAAGACTAGAAGGAAAGCCAAATGTAAAAGCATGGCTTTTAGCCATTCATGATGGTTCGTCTCATCATTTTATTTATGAGAAGCTCGATATTTTTTTTTAGCTAAAAAAAAATAAAAAAATAAAAAATAGCTAAAAATGTTTTGCCATTCCTGACCAGTGTAGGGCAGTAACTAGTTACTACTTACTGTAATGTTATTACTTTTTTTGGTAACTAGTAGTGTAACAAATTACTATTTCCAAAACGGTA
>JAODUH010000001.1:3349995-3373505 GCA_027564835.1 Typhlichthys subterraneus | reverse complement strand
ATGTAGTGCAAGGAATATAGAGGTTACGTTCAGGGGTCAGCTGGCCTAGGCATTTCTTGTGTGCGTGTGTGCATGTGCATGCATGTTTGTGTGAGTGAGTGCGTGGAAAGATGTATCATGGAAACTTCAAATTTAACTTTGCAGTAGCTTACATATTCAGCAAGAAATGTGAATGTCTTGAAATTTATTTTCAAATTTCCCAACGTATGCCTCATGGTTATGCAAGTAAAATTACTGGCATGACCATGACGCACATGAGTGTGTTTTTATTTTAAGTTTAATTAATTTGTGCGAAATAAAACATAACATTTTAACACAATATTATTTATGCATCTCTGTCCATGTGCATTTTATGACGCAGAAACAATACAGCAATAAACAGTAAAAGCAAGGCCCTTTGTTGTCTGCTGTAAAGACGACATTAAACGGTGTGATGGCGGTCACTTTGGTCAGAACCAGAGGCTTTCAGTACAGCTGGTGTACAGGAAAGAATGACTGTCTCCCCGTCACCGCATTAAAGAAACATGGAAAGTCATGCAAAATGGCAGACCACCACCAGTCTAGCCTGGTGAAAATATTATATGTTATTCTTCTTTAAAAAAAAAAAAATATATATATATAAATTAGTCATCATTTTATTTTTCCCTGCAGGCAGAGAGAGCACTGTTCCAGTAACACGCCTCTAGCCTCGGCACAATAATGTGGATTATGTAATATGACAAGCAAAGAACTTTGTGGGAGCTTTAAATGTGTGCTGGTTTCAAAACTACTCACATGTGATTTGAATCAGGGGAAGGTGAACACACTGGAATTAAGATGGAACTGTACAGTATCTAAATCCACATTTTGACCCGGGCTCAAAGACACCGGTCACAACAACACAGCCATAGTACTACGCTTTGCTTCACAACGCGTTTCACGGTGTGAGGCGGCGCTGCAGAGGGATATTGTTTTGATTTGAGCTCAAAGTCATAACTTTAAGAGCTTTAAGCTCAATCAATTATATCTCATCTGGGCACCTCTCAGAGAAATGCAATGCAATGCCCATTAAAACATCTGTCTGCCCACAGCATAAACTGCATTAACATTTTGCTGTGGATGCTTGATTTTGATGTTTTCAAGTATGTGTGCGTCACATACACATTATTTTGATGTCATCAAAGTCACGAGTCAGAGTCAAGAGTCAAGTGTCAAGCTCTTCCTAAACGCATAATCTATGGGCTCAATGAGGATGTCTGCATTATGAGACCTCAAATAACAGTCACCTATAGCATAGAGACATATTAGATACGTTCAGCAACCCAGCCTCTTTACAGACCAGACCCAAACATTAATAACCACCGTGGTCCAGCAGAATGTGGTGGTATGTCTCAATCCCACAGGCTGAGTGGAGTATTTCACTGCTCAGAAATGTCCCGAGGCACTCCATTGCAACAACAGCAGGAAGGGAAGTTGGGGAATGGGGGGTGGGGGGTGGGGACTAGCATACAGACCAAGGGAGGGACGACTATGCGCAGGTTTCTTTTGTGTTTTAACCCATCTCTTGACATTGTTCACTCATTGACAATAGACAGATGGCAGCGTCTGTAGGGTCTGGTTAGATCGGTGGGCAACAGAAGACATTTTTAAGGTTTTGTGGGAAGAAGGCCCCACATGTACACTGTGGTCTCCTCATTCTAAGTATAAACCGTCCTCCATGTGCCTGATGGGATATGTGAAAATGGAGAGTATGCCATGTGCAAAAGGTTTTGGTCAATGTCATGCATTCCACGGCTCTCCAATGCAGACCATTGATTGCATGATGGCGAGTGTATTGTCCAAAACAAACGTCATGGTTAGTTACGATGCAGCTCTCCAGTGTCGGAAGGGCGTTCAACAACCTGCAATCTATTGAGGCAGAATAAGCTATATACAGTATGTGCACACACACACACACTCAATATACACTAGATATGCGCTACCAGACACATACGCAACCTGTTGTATGACAACTACACACACACACACACACTGCTGCACATGCAAGCGCACATCACCGCAGAATACACAACAACACACATGCTGTGCGTGTATATATACACGTGTACAGACTCTGTACACTCACATACATACAGTAGATTCATATGAATATATAAATACACACGTTTGCACAGACAAACAAACACACGCGCACACACCCAAAATATCAAACGAGAGCTGCGTGTGCAAAGAGCTGAAGAAGTCCCATGCTGGATATATAACCCCCTATATAGTTCTATGTATATAAAGTACACAAACACACACACACACACATAGTAAACGTCCGGACGATAGGCAGACAGAAGACTGTTTACACCAATGAGGATAGAAGCTGAAGAGGGCAGCAGCACGACCCAATGGTGCAGTATAGGGCCGGTGCTGGAGCCTAGCCAGCCGCGGTCATGGCGTGTAGTAATGTAGCAATGTGGCCCTGGCAGGCCTGTGGAGGTGCGCGGGGGGGGAAGAAGGGGTGGCATTTTCCCAGCCAACCCGTGGTCTGAGCGTGGTTAACCAGCCCAGGTCACCTACACTTCCCCTGGCCTCTCTCCCAGGGGAAGGAAAACGGTCTAGTCAAAATAATGGTGTCATTTTGGTCTCATACGTTACAGAGGGGAGACCATTTTAGCAACAGCAAGGCGTAAGGGAGGGACGTGAAACGGATTAAGCAACAAGCACAACAAAATATCTTATTCTCTGTTGTTTTCCTCTTCCTCTTCCTTCTCTTCATTTGAATGAGTGGTCTTAAATAAGTGGCTTCGTTCCATGCTGTAAATTCAGATGTGTCAGCCTACGCAAGCAATTAGAACTGGGCTCTTTCTTCCGCTGTACCCCTTCCATTAGCACCCCATCATCTTCTCACCCTCCCACCGGACCCTCGGCTTACATTCGTTTTCAGTGGGACCACCGGTACTCTGGCGCAGCCATTCTCCTCCATTTGACCCCTCCAATCACCTGTATTGGCTGCACCAAAGTACCATAGCATGAGACAATATAAGGCGTGAACCCCCAACACACACACACACACACACACGCACACACCCCTCTACCACGACAAAGTGTGACATTTGAGAATGATACTCCATGGTGTGTGTTGTGAGCTTGTGAGAGAAATGTATGGTGATGATGATACTGCATATAGGTTAGACTTTGTGTACGTGTTTGAACTGTGTATCCAGCACTGTCTCACACTGCTAAGTGCCATCGGACTAAAGGTATTTACCACCCTGCTGCCTTGGCACCATGCTCTCTCATTCACAAGGAAATCCCTTGCCAGTAAAAAGGAATCAGTTTTATTCATAACTTCTTAACGTCCAGACCTCAGTTAGTTGGATAGATTTTTCTTGGCCTAATGTTCATACTGGACCTATATTGGGCTACATTATTATTTTAAAACAGTGCAATGTGATTACTCCGTTGCAGAGTACAGTATAGAGCACCTTGAGCTGCAATGTCTGTATGAAAATGCATTATTAATAATATTATTAATATTGTAGTGTGTTTTTTGTTCGTTTTGTTTTAGATTATACAACTAGATTAAAAAGATGTGGGGGTTCTATCCATCACTTTGCTTTTAGAGGCACTGATTTAACACAGTAAACACGTCATTGTCCTGGCAGCCCGGGAACTGAACGTGTCTATAACGAGACATGCTGCGATTAGCCTCTAGAGGGTTGACAGCAAGCCAGAGGAATGAAGATTGTGGAGGAGACTCGTTAAAAGTTTCAAACTAGCTTGCGTCCAGACAAACAAGGTGCGCAATGTTACAGAATGAAGATAAACAATGTGATTGTAAAGATGTAATCACTGTAATTAAAAAGATTCTAATGACATCAATAATTGAACCAAATGCAGTAATATCCTGAATGTATGGTTACTACAGTATCTCACACACATTTAATTTTAGCATTCGAGCATGGAAATACTAAATTAGAGAAAGCAACTCTTTTACTTTGTATTAAACAATATGTACACCACAGCCTATCAATTTGAGGTACAAGTTTGCGGAACAAAATTCGACACGCAGATACATCCATATTGAATCTTTCAGTTTCAGCTAAACTTGCTCTGCCAAGTCTGACCAGAGTATGTAAATACAGTACAGATGGTCCAGCCATGGTCTAGCCACATCTTTAGCACAGACAAGACACAATAAGGTTATACGCCAGAGATCACAGACTGGCAACACCTATTGTATAGCTATAACGGGAGGCAAAGGGCTGATGTTTACTATACGTTTTGTATTAACAGTTGCTTCATGTGCATTATGGCCTATAGTTAATTTGTAGCATAATTACAACGTCTAAATAACCTACAAAAAGAATATCACTTGATATTTCCATTTATAAAACGTAGCTTATATGTTCTATACATTCTAAATTGAATCATTATAGTTGTTCTATGCATTCTATAGCACATTCTAACTTGATTTGCCATGACTTCAAGTAACTATCAAAATATAGCAAATGAAATGCAATGATTTTACTTTGATCAATCTATAGCTTTATAGATAAATCCATTCACAGATTTCTCCATCCATCCATCCATTTAACCAAACATACTTTTACAGTGCCTAATAGGATATTGTGGCTTCTCTGTAAACTCAAAACAGACCTGATCCAACCGAAATAGCAGCTAGCGGAAATAAATGGGATGGTCCCCACACAAGTTGTCCAATAACCTGGGAGTCTGGCTCTCCCTTAATAGAGCATGGAGCCTATGTCCCACTCACTCTGGCTGTTTCTGACGCATGGATGCACCACCATGTTACGAGTCACCACATGGCAGTGGTAAGATGCATGCCGACACAAACAATTTGTGCTGTTTTTATTTGATCATTGTTGACCATGTAGGCAGCTCTAAAAATATCACCAAGAAAAACTGCGGGGGAGGCCAGAAACACAGCTGTGATATTTATATAGGAGTTGTCCACTGTTACATAAACATAATTATGCCCTGTAAAAAACAGTATACTCCTTTAAGTCTGTATGGCATACAAGAAATACAGTATACAAATACTGTACATGAATGCACAAGATAATACATGTATAGTTTCATATTGACAACCATAAATAACATACAACAATTCAAAAAGACAAAAAAAACACCTTTAGTCCATTTATTATTTCATACAGGAGTTTGTGAATATAGTACAGTATTTCAGCAATGTCTGTCTTTACACAAATACTGCAGACTTTCCTGATTTTATTTTGTTATCTATTTGGTAACTGTTTGTGGGAATTTGTGTAGAAATATAAAACTATTGTAACCCTTTTGACATTCTCATCTGATGACTTACTGTAATCAAAATAGTGCTATAAAAAAAAATCGGCCCACATGTTATTCCATGCTCAACCTTTGCTGTAGCAGTTGTACTGAGAAAACTATATAATATTATTTCCAGAAACCATGTACAGGAAATGCAGTTAAATCGTAAACTCAAATTAAAGTTGCATTCACGCACTACATGTTCTGGCCTGTAATCATTTAGATATTTTTATGTTAGAAAGTCCTTACAAAATATGTGAAAGAAAGTCTATAAATAAATAAATAATGTTTTATTACAGGTGTAAGACCACTTTATACATTTTGGTGATCTGCATTCTTAAATTTAAGATGCAATTGCCAATAGCACTTTCTTTCACTTTGGTAGAAACCATTAAAGGGTCACTAGACAAACTTGGGCTATGTAACAGTAACCAGACAAGGCTAAACGCACTCATGTCTATGAAAACAGAGAGTTTAGAGTAAGTGTCTGAAGGTTGAAACAACAGAGCGAGTGTAAACAATTCAATCATGTAGGAAACCACACATTTATCTGGCCTAAGTCTTATATGTAGCCATCTATAAAAAAGGGATGAGTGGCTTTTTGGGAGACTTGCTGAATTTTCTTCAGAGGATTTATGCATTTATTTCTGTTCCTTATTTTACAAGACATCTTGCTTATTCCAGAGGGATACCACCAAGTTATAAAACAGTTAGCCTTTTCTGTCTAGTTTTTTGATGAATTAGGGGCAAATCTACATATACAAAGGCTAGTGGAATGATGCTCTGAAGGGGGATGCCATACAATCTAAAAAATATTTAATGGATTCTAGGATCCATAAAATACAAAATACTTCCAAGGCTGAAAGGGCAATGTTAGTGGCTAAAGAATCTGATTGCATGTAGATGCAAAGCAGGAAAAAAAACATAAAAACATAAATCATAGTAAGGTGGCATACATAAAACCTAAATGTAATCCTCATTTGATATTAAAGACATACGTAGTCTTCAGGCCCACAAAGCAGCATTACCTTTTAAATATTGACTTTACATCTGAATAACATCACCAGTATTTTATTCAAACCCAGGGCCTACTGTATGTGTTATGAGTCAGAAAACTAAACAGTTTATATTTCAGTGACACCAAACAGTTGAACTATAATGTGCGTAAGTAGTGATGCTAACACGCGTCACCAGTTCACCATATAACATCTGGTTAACTTAACCATTTTGACTTACAGGAGCCCCAATCCAAAAATAAAACATTAGATTACCTACAGAATATGCAAACTGGAAATATTTAATTATCTGTATCCTTAAAAGACACAGATGCATATATACACGCACATACACACATGCACTCACAATTACACGCCCTCAAACTTTCTCTTAAACACACACACACACACCACACACACAGTCAATGGTGTCCTACCACACGAGGCAGGGCCCGGGCGAGACAAGACCCATCATGTCTTCCTCTGTGAGAGCAGACATTGTTGACTCACAGTAGACCAGAGGCCTTTAGCTTGTGTCGCACCACAGCTATGCACTGTCTGACCAAAGCCTCAGAGCGAGGGTGTGCAGACACACACAAACACACACACGCGCACAGACCACACACACACACACACACACACACAGGTACGTGTCACATAGATATACAGCGCTGTCTCACTTTTAGTCCAAAACTGTGGTTTAGCTTTCAATCCACTCAGAAGTCACAGCTAGCTCAACAGCAACAAAATAAGTGCTTTGTTTTGTTTATAGCAAAAATTTACAATAGACCATTCTCTCACTCATTTCGTCTCGAGCTTTGTGAGAGTGAGTGTTGTGTGGGCTATATTATATAGGTAGAGAATTCATGGTCAGAAAACCTCCTAAATGATCACTTTGTGGATCAGCAAGTGGCCTGACAGGCAGACATGCTGGTTTGTCTTCCCTTGATGTGCCTTTTAAGCAGGGCTGAAGTCAAGACCACCTTTGTCAGTCCAAGACATTTCCAAGACCAGACTACTCCGGCCCAAGTCAAGACCGAGTCCAAAGACATTCGAGTCCAAGTGAAGACCAAATCCGAGTCTAAGTCAAGTCTGAGACTCTAATTTAAGCAGGGCTCAATTTAAGCATTGTCAATGATAGACTAGCCTACTTATAAAAAACAGAATACTTTTAGTAGGCTAGTGTATCATGTCTGTAGCCTATAATTTGTCTGCTTGACAATGAGCTGTAATATAGGAATACTAGTGACTTTCTTACAATCACAGGCAGGCAGTATTATTTTGTTTTTCTCAGAGCAGGTACAGTATAGCAATAAATTGTACGCTATACCTTATTGCATTTCTATGTAGTCTACCCTAGAATAGTTTGGGGGAGTGGACTAGTGTCTATCATAAACTAATTTGAAATGATTATGAAGTTATTTCAGTTGAATGATTGGAGATTAATTTGAAGTTGATAAGTCGATATCCCCCGAATGAGGAAATACAACTTGAATCAGAGCTCATGAGCTGCCCTTGGATGAATAATGGGCCGGATGGTAGTTGAAACGATAGTTTAAAGCAATAGTTTAATAAATGAAATGGGCCCACTTCCTGATCCATTCTGTTACCCTATCTGTTAACGTGCATTTAAGCGCTGTAATACTGGTAAGCTACTGTAACGTTGTGTAGGCAGACAATGGTTTTAAACGCCCTTCTCTGTAACTTTCCTACCAGTACGGCACACTTTTAACAATATAGGCAAGTAAAATCTATGCAGTTAAAACCCTGAACTGGACTAATAACTCAACGGCTGGACTTGGTCGAGTTCAATTCGAATATTTGGCGAGTCCAATGGCCGAGTCCGAGACAAGTCCGAGTCCAAATACCAATGAATCCGACAAGACTGAGATGTCTCGAGTCCGTTCTCGAGTTGAGTAGGCCTACTACAGCCCTGCTTTTTTGGTTAGGATCCTCATGGTCTCTGATGATTTTGTCTTGCATGGTCTGTTGTTATTTACAACCTACAGCAGTTGTGTATCATTATGTGCATATGTATGTGTTTGCCAATTCAGGGTTGGCTGAATACACATTGTTGGTACGAAATAAAGTCAGTCTATATTAAAGTGAGTTCGGAAGAAGGTTACGCGATAGGGGTAAGGCCTATAGTTCTTACGAGGAGAATGGAATGCAACCTTTGAAAGAAGGTCAGGGGGGGTCACAGGTCAAAAAGATATGGACCACTGACTTAACAACTGTTGCACACACACACACACACACACACACACATCTAATGAAAGGGAAACATATTTTGGCAGACACCCATGTGCGGCAGACAGACGGAATTATAAAGAAACACACGCAGTGTCTTCCAACCGCCCCCCCCCCCTCCTCACACACACACACACACACACACCATCACCCACCATCCTGCCCCTGTTTAGCCGCAGCCATCACAGCCCCATAACAGTCAGCCCATCATTCCAAGGATTCCTATGTCCCAGTACTAAAACACATGACTGGAAGAGGTGGTGCATGGCTGTCTACTCATCAAAAAAACCATATGACTTAGTGACGCCAACATATATAGGAAATAATGCCTTATACTGTGTATGGTTTATACATGGAGCATGGTGGTAGTTTTACCTTGTTGTTAGCAAAATCTAGTTTTTATTTATTTAAATTATTTTAACACTTTATGAATTGACTTTATTTGCTAATTACTTCAACATGGTCTTTCTAATAGATATGATAGATGTAAGACTAATCTATTAGTGTTATTCACGGTCACTGAACGTAGGCCTAAACGTATGAATCTCATCATACAGTAATCTGTCCAAGACTACCATCTATGGACCATAACAGATAACTGTTAAATGTAGGAAAGGCTACTTTTCTGAATAATTGTTTACTGCCCACGATGACACAATAATGTAATGAATGCTTGTAAATACAGCATATGATTATGCAAATAATAAAGTGTTTGCCTTAATATGGTGTTTCATGCCATTTCAGTATGGTGAATCACTTGTTATGAACACAACATATCACTAAAAGCTGCAGCTCCTCTTTTCATAACATAATGACATTACATAATGATATTACACAACATATCATAATTCCCTAACTTATAAGTGCATACCAAAAAAAAAAAAGATTTTTATTTTCAGTTTTCATTAGGTGTTATAACTATAACATGCGGTCACTGAGGTGACGTCATATTTATGCGCCAAGTCCACACAAAAAACAGGCGCTATCTTCAATGACACTTACATATTTATTAGTTTGATAGCTATATATTTTCCTAAATACATCGACTGCTATGCAGAGAGCCGCATACCATGCACTGCATGAATTGTGGCCTGGTTTCAGACCGAGGATTAGGCAATGTCTGAAATGCAAAGGTAACGTTTATTAACCTTAGGAAAAGCATAGCAACAGCGCTTATACTGTAAGTGCGCGGCTTCATTTGTGCATATGCGAGTGTTATTACTATTTTTCAAACTTAAATATAATGGCCCCGGTTGACCCTGCTATTACAACCCACCACTCCTTTTGCAGCTCCACATCAGTTCAGTTTGCGAGCATACAGTGTGCTCCCACCAGCACGAGACAGTGAGGAGAAGGCGATGCTGGACAGAATTGTGCGTGTGGACCATGCAGGCGAATATGGTGCCAATCGCATATATGCAGGCCAGATGGCAGTGTTGGGAAGAACTCAGACTGGGCAACTCATTCAGGTGTTGACAAAATACTGATCACTTCTGCCATCTAACTGGCAATAATATTATCATCTAATATGTTGTTTTTATTTCTAGCATATGTGGGACCAAGAAAAGAAACACCTTGCGAAATTTAATGAAATCATGTCTGAGAACAGAGTCCGTCCCACATTGCTTCTCCCCTTCTGGAACATCACAGGCTTTTTATTAGGTGAGTAGGCTACAAAGCGTACTCTATAACATTCTCAATTTAAGAAAGAAAGACATTGATGTGACCAGTAACACCATTGCAGTCAGCGCATAGTGGTAGTAATTATTTCAAATCTGTGCAAGGGGCATCCACTGCTCTGCTGGGAAAGAAGACGGCAATGGCCTGTACTGTGGCTGTGGAGGAGAGCATTTCAGAGCACTACAATAGCCAGATCAGATCACTGATGGAGAAAGACCCTGACAGATATATTGAACTTCTTAATGTGAGTTGCAGACTTCTTTTTTTTAACTGTTTGACAAAGAAATTTATGAAATAAATTGGCAAATTAAATGAGTATAAAAAAATTTATGCTTTTGAATAAGTAATAACTTAATACCCTGGTTTACCTCTATAATTCTTCTGGTTGCTGGCTCAATAACTGTTTGACAACTGCTTTTCAAAATAGAGGTGCTATAGACTATACACAGTGACACAGTGAATGCAGAATTTGCCAAATTGTAATGGTTTCACCAGGCTAGTTAATTATGGCGATAAGAAACCACATGCTAATTCTGCTTAGGTATTATGTGTCGTTTACATAACATGGACATTCCCTGCCAAAAACCTGAGGTTTAAGGTGCTTATGAAACGTGTATATCGCTACTGCAGGTAATAAAGGAGTTCCGAGACGAGGAGCTGGATCATCACGACACCGGCCTGGAGCACGATGCTGAATCTGTAAGCATACTGTGTACTTCAGGACTATTCAACTTCGGTCCTGGAGGGCCGCTGCCCTGCATATTTTAGATGTCTCCCTGCTGCATTACACCTGATTCAAATGAATGGGTTGTTAGAATCCTGATAATGACCCTTTCATTTGAATCAGGTGTGTTTTGTTGTTAGTAAATATATTATATACATACAGTGTGGTATAGGTAGTACGGTTGTAATTGTAAAAAACTAGACACTTTCTGAACATGGGCTTGCAAATTGTAAATCTTTCATGTTAAGCATTATCTTTCATTCCTTATAACTGTTCTTTTTGTGTTGTAGGCACCGGGATATTGGCTACTAAAAAATGCAATACAGTTGGGCTGCAAGGCTGCAATTTATGCTTCTGAGCGTTTTTAGTTTCATTAGTATTACAGCTTTTTTACTGTATATTTTGAGTTATGTTTGTAAAAGTGATTACTTGCTCATGTGGTGAACATATATATTTATATTATAGCACTGTGACAAAAAAAAGTATTCTATGATGGCAATGTTTGTTAAAAGTGCAATTATGCAATACTCCAAAAATGATTAAAAGATGCGTAAAGGTTGCGTAAGCGATGCTGGTGAAAGATTGTTGATATCTGAACCAATCAAAATAAATACCTTACCCTTCATTGCCATAGGATGTTCCCTTAGATTATCCCGCAAACTCCCCCCAAATTTGATGATAATTATCATGGCTGTAACAGTGTTATTTGGTGTAGTCTGCAGCACTTTTTCCCCCATTGCAGGGCTGTGTAGAAATACCAGATTTATTTTCAGGAGGAGACATTTAGCTGAATTCAACAAAAAGTGTATTATATTAGAATCGCTTACGTGACTTGAAATTAAGATTAATAGAATTGTAATGCAGAAATTGAGATTTTGAACATCTTCATTAAATTGCAGATGTTACTCTGGTACGTGCTTTGTGCTATGCACCAGTGATATTGAATATTCTTTGCTTCCATGTGAATTATCCTCCATTGAACTGGCAAAAAGTAATATCTATAAAGTAATATTGACATTAAAGTTGGTGAAATCCTTTCACAATGAGGTATGGGTTTATGCAGGTAGTCTGTCTAAACTATATAAATCGAAGGAAATCTTGCTACAGTAACATTGTTACTTCTGTTATATCAACTATTTTTGTTTGTAGTGCTGTATAGGGTAGTGTTTGTAAATTACACATACACACATGTAACACCTGCTCACCTGATAGTAAATACTTTGAATGAGGTCATTGATATTGGCATTACCCTTTGAGTATGCCATCATTATCCTTCAACGAACTCTCCTCTCACACATTATAGATCATATATCAAGCTGAACAATGGCTTGTTGCACCACCCTCACACTCACAGCTGTTCTGGGTGCATTAGGTCAGCGGGAGGAGGATTGACAAGTGGCTTGCTTGAGGGCCCCTAATCTATTAGACCTTTCAGCAAGTATACTGTAGAAAGGGTTTGTTCCCTCCGACCCTCCCATCCCAACTATTCGATATAGGAGTCACTTTGGTCTTACTGTGCATTGTGTAAGCAATGTATGTAAGTGCATTGTGTAAGCAAACAAAGCACTAAATTACCCTTAATAGGGGTAACTTGAGAATTTGCACCTCATATGTAGAATTTGAAAATGCAGAACAATTTACTGTATCAATCCCCAGTCCCTGCACAATAGAGCATACAGTGTGCACTGTACAATTTAGGTGTCTCATTATTGCCTTGCTCCACCGGCTAACATAACATCTAACTTCCTGTAAATCTGATCCCCATTCCTTAAAAAACAGAATGTCCTTTCTGTGGTACAACCCAAGATGGGCAAGAAACATGCGGCTGGCCTGGATATGGGAATTCATCTGATGTGCACTTTAAGGACATATTATAAAACCATACTTCACTTTCACCACATATTTGCTATTTCTGTAAGGCATTGGATTTGTACAATGTGCTACTGTAGGGTATTACAACAAAATTACCAGGTTAAATTTTATTTAATTAACCATTAATGTCATTATTCTAATGGATACAGTATATGTGTGATTCTAATGTGTGATTTCTCAACATTTTTATTACAGGTATTTATGTCACTGACATGGTCATTATGAAATGGCATCACTATTATTTTAATGGATGTAGATAAAAGATTTTCTGTTTGCGATTAAACATGCTGGCAGATTAATGGCAATATATATGCTTTTAAATAAAGCAAAATGTGTACACGTACATTTTATCTGTACTGTAGCATTTGTGGGTGAAAAAATTACTATTAGAAACATGAGTGATGATTCAATGCAGGTGTTAATATCAGAAAACTTGAATGGTAAAGGTTGTCTACTTCAGTCCTATATTATGGGTCATACACATCTTTAATTTGGCAGATGTTCTTAATGCAGATCGATAAACTGATCACTTTTCATGTTGCATAGCCTACAGTATACTGTAGGTCTGATAAGTTTATTTGAATTGTCTAGTCTCTGTACTTTGAACCACCTCTAATGGAATCTACTGCTATATCAGCTATAGAAGCAAGAATTTCAAGAGGGCAATATGAATTCCAAATTTATGAACTCGCTACCCGTGAACAATTGTGGTTGTAAATTTTGTGGAGCACGACCAATACAAAATCGCTATAAGTCATAAAAGCCATCGGATGCGGATCATGCTATTTCATGGCTTATAGTAATGTGGTTGTCTTCTCAAAAAAAAGAGCCTATTGGGAAATAATAATATAATTGCGCTTCCTTCTGCAATTGCACATCACATAAGTGTCCCTTATTATCTAATACGATTTACTGTAGACTACATTAAATATAACACTAGAGAATAAACTCAAAGGTGACAGTATACACTACAATGTGCACTTTCTAATTGTTGAGGTTCATTTGCTGCTGAAATATATGGTGACAGTTTAAGCACTATTGCTCACCACCACTCACAGCAAATATGTCCTATTTGTGAAGCCCACTGTGATAACAAAGATATATCAGCCTTCAGAAAAGACTAAGTTGCCAATAGCATTTGCTTATACAATAGGCCTATGTGACATTACTTTGTGTCAAATGAGTTCTGACTTTGGGCAGTTTGCTAACAAACATGACTAGGGTGCTGTAGATTTATTTAGGCTTCCTGGCAAAAAATGTGTCTCCTTGTCATCCATTGCCTCGGCCTTTAAATGCGATCTTCCCTAAAATGAGAGGTGATGAGCTCACATTGTCCTAGTATTAAATAGTTTATCCCTGCTTATCTACTTCATTCCTTCAAGTTCAGTCGAGTGTGCTCGGAAACACTCCCGACACTTTATGTCGAGCAAATCTATAAATAATGAACAGTGTTTTTTCTTGCCATATGTACACATAAATACCTGTCGATTGGTGTCATTGTTTATATGGCTCGGAGTGCTGTGCCCTGCTGAGTGGCTTAGTTCAATCAGTACCATTCTTGTTTGTCAGTGTTCAACTCCCTGATAAATCACTAGGCCCATGAAATGGCCATGACCACGTGCTCGTGTGTCCACACGATGTGAAACGACAACACATGAAGCGCTGACATCACCTCAACTGGAATCCTTGATTTACGACCCACAGCAGGGGGCTGGCCTGCCACTTACTCACTGCTTAGGAGAAATGAAAAGCCCTGCCAAGGTCAGTCTCGAAGGAAGCTTCATTGTTTAGAATTGTGTACGTTTAAAATTGTAAAGAATTTGAAAGAACATGCATTCTTTATCACATACCATATGTGTCACAGTAGACCTGTACACCTGCATTTATATGAAAGCACAGTGAGTGACGACGACAAATTAATATTGGTCAAGAATGCAAAGTCAGGAGGAATTTTGGTTAGATTTATTGGATTCACTTATTTTGCAAAGAACTCCAAATGTGTTACAGTACCAACGTGCTTGCTAAATATGATGTCAAATATTGACTTTATATATATTTAAAAATAATAATTTGCGGAATATTAAACAATAATTTCTCACTCACGCACTCATTTTGTATAATACAGACTGAGACACAGTAGTTCCGTTTGTGTTTGGAATTAGTTTTGAGTTTATACTTGCATCAGTACCCCGTACACACATGGAGTCCGTTATGAAATGGTTGTTCTTCAACGGATAAACAGTGGGATAGAAATGTGAGGATTCTGGGAGCACTTTAATGTATATGTAACCGGGTCCGTTCGCCCCACCCAGGAATCAAACCCGATGTAGAGAGCCTGCTCAAGGCAGGCTAAAACCCATGGATCCTGGCTTGTGTCACCAGAGCGTCCTTTGAGGTGTAGGAGAGTGAGGATTACGTAACTTTTACCACAGAGCGCTACCGGCTAGCCACCGTTACACTTACCCCCCTAAACCTCACTCTCATCCGGGTCAATGGTAACATTGTAACCGAGTTCATCCATCCATCTGGAAATCTAACCCTGCTTGCCCACCCAGAGCGCACACGCTCCACATGACATGCTAAAACCCAATGGGCCTAGCATGCGTCGCCAGAGTGTACTTTGAGGTGTCGGAGAGAGAGATTTAACTTGCCAGCTGATGAGCGGCTCATACATAGCATGGCTCCAAGGCCGCGTTGCTGCTCCGTCGCGTCATAAGCCCAAAAGACACCCAACCAAAACCTGTGGTCCAATTAAGCAGGAGGATAGAGGCTGGATATTGAGGGGTACCAACTTCACATGCAGTGGGTAGTCGGGGGGGTCTTTCGCTATCACATAAGCTGCCAGGCATGTGGCCTTTCTTTCAGTATGAATTGCGCTTGTGATATATTGTTGTCAGTTCCAGAATCTTCCCGGGACACCATTCTTCACTCAGTGTAATCCATTGCCTCATTGCCTTTTTAGGATTGCGGTTGTGTTGTTGCCGCTCAGGCCTGAACATACTTCGCTGGGACGAAGATGCGTGTGGCATGCCAACATGGTGGGTTGGTGGTGGTCAGGAGTGCAGGAGAATGTGCTCCTCTGCAGCCTCTCGTGGCACACAACACATTCACTTGTCAACCGGCCAATGTTACATCACCCAGCTCCTGAATCAAACACCTTGTATTCCTGCCATCACCCCTCCCCCCCTTCATCTATCACACTGATACCTTTGGCAGTTTGCAGAAGGTTAACACGCGAGGCCTCTTCACACCTGGTTTAATAGCTATCTTTGCCCATCCCACCATGAGACCCTTTTACTGGCTTAGCACTTGTCCTGCTAAGGCCCATCACTTGTCAATCTTGCTGATTGAATTAAAAGCCCAGTTCAGTCAGGACCAGTATAGTCAAAGCAATATTCATTTACATTTGGCGGTATGACACTGTTCTGGGAGCTCCCTGCCCTTCCATGCGCATACATGGAAAGCCCAAGGCAGGGAGAACCGCAAGAGACCCCACAGAGGGTACAGAACAGAGCAAGCATCAATAACAACACTATGACATTGATTAAGTCAGACACAGCATGAATAAAGGAGGCGGGGTGGAGATGGGTTACAAAAATGCTATCAGGGAAAGCGCCAAGAATGGGTATAGTAATAATAATAAAGCACCCTGAACGAGGTTGGCCAATAGTATGCTTAGCTGTTATCAGCTGAGCAGTCAGGTCATTAAGATCAGCTGCAGGCAATCAGCTGATTTAGAACATTTTATGATTGAGATTATGGCTGGTCTTGACTTCATGGCCTGCCTGAACTAATTCTATGCTCACTTTATGTTTTTTCTGTCCAGCGCGCCTTATTGTTGTTTTCAATAATAACCCTTAACGTTGACACTTTTGCGCTTTATGAATCTCCAGCCATGCGTTACAGCGCAGGTGACAGTGCAGCTTGTCACAGTACATGCACAACGTCAATGGTAGATATTGGTACATATATGTGCAGGTACATTTCTGCACGACTTACAGTAGTTTCCCAACCTTTTATGCATATTTTCTGATACAGCATAGCTACTGGCGTGTTCACTGTTCATATGTATAAATGCATAATGCTTGTGTGTGTGTGTGTGTGTGTGTGTGTGTGTGTGGGGGGGGGGGGTTATTAGTTGTGGGTCACAATCTTTCTGTGTTGTGTTGCTGTTGGAAGAGTTATGACTCTGGCTCGTTGTTCTTTGAAACTATCAGTCGGCAAATGCTGTCGCTCGTGGCTGGACTTTCATCTCTTGTGGGCAGGTGATGACACACGTGTTCAGCAGACAAATTGCCCGGGACCACCCTGGATTTGAGGTGCCTGTGCCCTGACCTTCGGGCGGCGGGCTAGCTGTGAAAAAGTATGCTTCATATGCTGCCTGAAGGGTCAAGCTGGGCGCCCCTCTGGGGGTTAAGCTCAACGCGGTCCTTGGACGTTCTGTGTGGAGTTATGCAAAAGGCTTGTTTATGATGATGCAAACAGTGTGTAGTGTTTCGCACGTCGTGGGTGTGTGTGAGTGCGTGAAATGCTGTGAGACGCTGTGACGGACTGAGGGTTCAACCGCAGGAGGTGCAGGAGAACAAGCTTTCATCCCCCGATTTGCAGCCTGTTCTGAACTTATCATTCTGTCGAATCTCATATCAAAGAAAAACAAAATAGCAACAATGCCATTGGTCTGTTCGGGACGTTCTGGCAAAAATGTGATAGATTTACAGCAACGTTTCTGTTTCTCAGCTATTTGAGGTATCTGCTAAACATATTGTTGCATTGATTTCTGGGAAGACAGATGGAGGTGTGCATGCTTCAAGACAACTGGAGGCATGAAGAATTGTTCAGCTCAGTAGATCAAATTCAGTATAGTGGTGTCATTAGGGTTTGGTTTTATGTGTAGGCGTATACGTTCTCACACGCATATTTTTGAATAGCTTTGTTTTCTTTCTGGCCTCAGTTGAAAGTAACTCAAATAGCTTGAAATGTCTGCGAATGAGACAGAAATGTCCTTTTTGTATTCGCCAAAGCAATAACAAGTGTCTTGATAAATGTCTTGTCGTATTTATATCGTATATTTAGCATGTCTTTCAAATAAAAATTATTGTGGAGATATTTATGAATTTAGCGTTTCCTAATTTAAATGTGGAATGACTGTTACTGTAGCTGCTTGGGGGTGCATCGTTGCTACCGTAATTACAATTTTCCCTGCTTGTATATTTCCCAGAGAGCTAGTCACCAATGCCGTCCCTTTAGCCATATGAATCTGCAGCCTCTACGGCCCAAGCCCACAAGATCAGTATTGGCTTTGATTGGCATGTTAGGATGGTGTGCATTTCATCGATGAGCATTTTCGAGCCGTATGGCTCGTCAGCCCTTGCAGTGCTGGGTGGTATACAGTATGTCACCCTACAGCTATCCCAGGGGGGAAAGAAAGAGGTCAGTTTCAAATACCCGGGTCTCTTTCTTCAGCACGAGCAAACTACTTCAACATGCTGTCCAGGACATTCACACTAGAACTGTGCCAAAGGTAAACACATCTTCACACATACACACTTGTAATAACACAGTACATCTGCCCCAATGAGTTGACAGGTATTTTGTGCCATCTGTGTGAAATAAGATTAACCGAACATGTTTGCCTTTGGATTAATTTAATGTTTAGATTGTTAAATGTATTTTAAATCTAATATACATTTACATGTAGTTTATTGCAATATTTTATTTAGGAGCAGGATATGTAGTGGAGCTCTAACTAAATAAAAAAATAAAAACATTATTGTTTAATAACATTGTACCATCAAGGAAAGTCTATACAACAACAATAATGCATTGTACGTCTAGAATTTACAGTATTTCACAATCATAGCACAGTATTTATGATGTCTAATGTGTGAATTAAAGTTCTTAATTCTATGTTGGCGTTTCAGACTCTCATGTCTTTTCTTTCACATCTTGTTACGCAATGATTGCAGACTTTATTTCGCTCTTCTCGGCTAATTGTTCTAATACACAATTAAAGCACAGGGTTAGTGAGATTTCTATAACTCACAAGTCTTGATGTCAAAAAAAGTGTCCACTGCATGTGTCAGCTAAGCTGTTGACCATGCAGGAACTGTACATGGATTACCCCCCCCCCCATTGGAGAGTGTCTGATGTGTTTACTAATGACCTCAGAGTCACATACCACACAATGCAGTTACGCAAACCATGTAGGTGTTTAAATCAAAACGATGGCAATCAGAGGCAGGTGGATGTTGGAGGAGTCTTCATACAGGGTGGGGGGAAGTGTGTGTGTGTGGTGGGGGGTTGCTGTTAGGCGATGCTGAGAATGATAGGACCCTGGTTGTGGGGTGTGCATGAGCAGAATGTCGAGGAGAAGCGTGTGTTATCTCTTCGCCTCGCCACCGGACCGTCCAGGACCTCCCCTCGCGGCATCTTGTCAAGCAGCTTACCTCAAGGCCTGGCAATAGCTCAAAGAGAGAACAGGGGAAATGTGATCCATATGGTGGCACTATAAAGCTCACCACTGATTTGCAGGCTTCATCAAAAAGTGGTCAAGCCTTCATCACTGCCCTCGCCGGCCATCCTCCTCTCACACCTGAACACTGTGCTCCTGTCTCCTTCCATCTTCTCACCAGAACCTCTTCTTCTGGGATCTCAGAGAGCCAGTCTGTAATCCAGACCCCTCAAAGAGGTAGGTTGATCTACCATTTACATGTTTACAGTCTTCTTCCCCATGTGTAATCAAATTATAATGTTTTTTCTCTCCCAGCTGTCGGTACTGATGGATGTTGATTTTCATTTCACCTAGGTTATCTTAAACATGAAGATAATTGGCCAGGTAGCCTTCCTGCTTTTGATAGGGGGGAACTTTTGTCAGAACAACCGCAATGCCAAAACCACCAGCAAGGCCTCCAGGAGGTCTGGAGCAAACCAGGTGGGAGATGTTGCCCAGGCACCCCCTGAAGTGGACTCCCAACCTCCCAGAAGCGGAGGGGCGGTGGAGCCAGGCAGGGAGGGCAGCTCGGCCTCGCGAGCACCAGTACAACAGTCAGATGATATGAGACTGCAGTTTCTCCGAAACACTCAAGTCACATGTAACGATGGAACAGCCGCTGGGTGAGATGTTCTAGATCTCATTTTCAGTTGCCACACTTACTTAATAAAATAATGTGTAGAAAATGTGTTTAAGTTAAGTTATGTGTTTAAGTTAAGACAATTAATCTGCTATAGTAATACTTTTGAGTGAATTCTTAATGTTGTTCAAATCATTTATATTACAGTATATGGGTTTCCCAAATGATCAGTCTCCATGAGCTGCTTGTGTAATATTTTAAATTAAAATAAAAAGGCAATGTATTCATACATTGCAGCTCTTCTGTAATGCATTCTCTATTGCATCATGGTCCCACAGATTTTACCTAAAGGAGTTTAGAGGAAGCCGCCGATGGCTGTTATTTTTGGAAGGTATGTATTTAAAACCTAGCTGGTTAATTTGGTCCACAAAGGTCAACTTGTTTTTACATGATACCTCCACCGACATTTTGATGGGGGGGGGGGATATTTGTTGTTGTTGTTTTTTAGTTTTCCTGCCTGTTCAAAAATGGGATGATTGTGTCGTGTATTGGTCAATTGCTGTACAAGCATTTCACATAGCTGAAGTCATTATGTATTTTGCTAACATGGCCGTCCAATAGATAACAGGCAGTTTGCAGTTACTAATGTATATCTCTTAGTAGCTATAGAAATAGAGGGCTGGTAATGTATGTGTAAAGTAAGCTATTACACACAGTGAAGTAATACAGTGGTGACAGATTGCCAGTTAGCCTGATTTGAACAACGCCAGGTGAAGAAACATTGTTGCTCCTTACCCTAAGGGGCTAACAACGGGGTCTGTATGTCTCTGATGGAGTTGAAGTGCTAATACTTGTCTCTTATTTTAGGCGGCTGGTGCTGCTACAATAAGGAGAGTTGTGATTCCAGGTACCAGAATATCCGTCGGCTCATGAGCTCATCCGAGTGGCCCCAAACAAAACAAGGTAAGTCACACTGGCCTTCTTTGAGGTCACAAATGCATGCATCCTTTGCCTCATCGTCTTGGTCAATTGCCTAATTGATTGATGTGCAGGTAGTGGAATACTGTCTTCCAGAGCAGAGGAAAACCCCCACTGGCATAACACAAATATTGTGTAGGTATCTGCATGTTCTCTTATTTCACAACTGTATCCATTGACTTTTAAAGTGATACATTCAGGCTGGTACTATCTCAGAGATATTAACGCAGGAATGAGAGATTGGTTTGCAGGTTTCAACAGTCTCATCAGCTACGCGATGGCATTTGCAAACGGATATAATGAGAACTGCAGTCCAGTTGTGGGAGCATGCCACAACCTAGGATTGGGCTCATATAAATGTCTTCGCTTGTGCAGATTCATCCCATACTGCTCCAGTGACGTATGGAGCGGGACAGGACCAGCTCCAACCCCTTCTAGGCCACGTCAGGGAAGAGAGAAAGAGAAGGAGAGAAATGCAAGTAAGACCCTTCTCCAGCGTTAATGGCAGGGTCTGTCATTCTCGAGAACCCTTGCTAACAATCACACACTACCTTTTTTTTAAAGTATTCACTTATTTCAGACCTTTAATAAATATAACTATCTCGCAACCCCAAGTTAATGCAGAGTTAGAGTAAACTTAGCACTTTAGACAGACAGTAATTCAATGTGTTTCTTTTTAAATAGCCGAGTACACCTTCATGGGATCACTGATCATCCGTGAAGTCATCAAAGACCTCATCCCCAAAGGAATTAAGCAGGCTAAAGTTATTATGCTTACTGGAACCAGGTGAGGCCTAGATCATGTCACCTGCCCCCGCAATGCACTGCCTCGTGTTTCCATGTCCTATCATTCCTTTGCATTAGAGTACATCTAGTCAATACTTAAACTGTTAACCGTCGCCTACAACTAGTGATCTAATGGCGCTGAGATGCCCTGTAATGAGTCCAAGGTCAATAATATGTCTTGAATATATATAATATGTCAGACTCTATTGTTAAGTCAGTGACATACTGCAGCTACTTTGTTATCGCTGCCATGCTGTTAGTTGGTACGTAAAGACATGTTGATGCCCGATGCCACATTGTCGCTCTCAGAGCCAGGGTATTTACCACGTGTTCTCCCATACAGCGCTGGGGGCACAGGTGTTTTACTGAACATCGAAAGGGTGGCCAGTCAGCTGGAGCATTTAGGTGGGGAGGCCCAAGTCAGAGGCTTGGTGGACTCCGGGTGGTTCCTTGAAAGTAAACAGCAGAGATCACCTGACTGCCCAGAGACGGTTTCCTGCTCTCCCGAGGATGCTATAAAGAATGGACTCAGGTAAGCATTGCACTTTATTCACCTATACAACATGAATATGCCCTGCTTTACAATTGGTTGTATCCCCAGAACAACATTCTGCACATGACCAGTACATACGCAATGTAAACAATTATAAGTGGGGGTTTGTCCACTTTTACCACACTGATGTAGGCAGTGTTATTACGGGCCATATATATCCATTCCAGACACACACACTTGCATTCTCCTAGCCATCCTTGTGCATTGAAATATTTGTATTTGCGCATTGTCTTGTCAGGCTGTGGAATGGAGTTGTACCTGATAGGTGTCGACAGCTCTACAAGAGAGGAGAAGAGTGGCAGTGCTTTTTTGGACACAAGCTGTACTCTACCTTGACGTGTGAGTAGTTTTCAGCTGAGGCCGCCACTCTGATAGATTTGGTCTGTAATCGCTCAATCTGTTCAACACCATCATGCACTCCTCAAGAGACATCGTTGGTTTCATTTACTCAAGAGCTGGAAAGCAGTTGACCTCCTGATATGCACACTGTTTATGCTGTACATACAGTATTCCTGAACAAGGCCAGTGGTATTCCAATTGCCGGGGTTATTTCTAAATTTTTTGAAGTGCTTTTAAGTCTATTGATTATCTTTTATACAGTTCATACAAAATAAGATGCATGATTGATAGTGATGTTTGTGGTTGTTCATTATAAAACTGTGTTTTTTCGGGACTGTCAGGCTAAGCCATTTATAAAAGGGGTTGCAAGCAATAAACCAGTTAATTTTAGAGGTAATAAGATTGGGAACCATAAAACCAGATAAGGAGTTAAAATGATCCGCGACTGCGTGACGTGGGATGTTTTTGCCCTAATATATGTTATAATAATGAATTGTGTCATGTTAATATTACCTTTGGTTTACATTTACATAATTTATTAGACGCTTTTATCCAAAGTGACATCAAAATAATTGCTAACAGCACAAATATCCGCATATTGCTCAATGTACTAAGAGCTGTCATCAGGGCTAACAACACCCATATTCCAATCCAATCCAACAATTGGATTGGAACTCAATCGTTTATGGAGTTTAAGTAGGAGGAAACAATGTGACCGTGTTTATCAAAATCAGCTTTAATATAATAATAGTAGATCAGAAATACAAGTTACAGGGCCCTGATCCACACTTCCTTTAACTGATCGACAGCATGCAATATCAATAGTTCACAAAGTCTGCCCCCGACTGTCTCTCGGCCCAGTGATAATATTCTAGACAGTGTTTCCCTATCAGATGTTGATTATGCGTCTCTCCCAATCCTGGGGCCCCACGTTCCTTCTCTCCTCCTGCTGGGCGTGGTTGCTGGGGAAGGTATCTGTG
>JAODUH010000001.1:3312239-3322344 GCA_027564835.1 Typhlichthys subterraneus | reverse complement strand
ACACTCTCAGACATATATTTTCTCTCTGTCTCTATTTTTTTTTTATTTCTCTCTCTCTCTCTCTCTCTCTCTCTCTCTCTCTCTCTCTCTCTCTCGCTCTCTGCTCCCCTTCCCCCTATTCCTTTCCTTCCCCACCTCAAAAAAAAAAAAAAAAAAACTGACATGGCAATCTGATGATGAACCAGCCCCATTATTTTTGGTTTCGCTCGCAGAAAGAGATAGATCCCCCTTAATGTTGTACCTCGGCAGAACCAACACTATCCCTCTATGTCAGAGGTGGGTAATATCCTGGCGGTGTGGGAGTCCAGAGGTGCATACGGAATGATGTCATTAATCCTCCGGGGCAATATCTCTCTCTCTCTCTGTCGCTCTCTGTCTCTCTCTGTCTTTTCCCTCGCCATGCCGACAGTGGAGCCCCATTTGCATGCTGCAAATGTAGCCAGGTGGCTCAGAGGAGTGCGGGTACAAATTAGATTTCCTGACAACAAGGTGTAACGGGATGAGGGGGGTGTCATGCAGTGTTTTTGCTTCATTTCATTTATTCTTTTACGTTTTATTTATTTATAATTATCATTCTATACATATTTATTTTTTTCGCTCTGGAATAAGGCGCTTGCGTGACGTGGCGTGACGTACGGCCGTACAGTACGTCATAGCGGGGCTGTTGAATACTCTCAGCTGACTGACTGTCCTGATGAGCAGCGACACGCCCATGAAGACTGATCTGTCATGGGAGACACACGGCAGGTCCTCTGATGGCCTTCACCTTTACACCGCGGGCGTGCGTGTGTGCGTGTGCGTGTGCGTGTGTGTGTGTGTGTTAAATGGAAAGATCAGCCATGAATAGGGGGCTTAAACTTTTCACACTTGAAAGAGAAAGAGGCTCCGTGTCTGTCTAGTCTGCACACACACACACACACACACACACACGCACACACACGCACACACACACCAAAGTCCCTCAGGGTAATGGCATTGTCTGCGTCACTCACCCTGTTATATTAGCCCGGCCCGCTCCGGGTGGCTACCGGCTCTCATTGTCCAACCACCCCCACCACACACACACACACACACCCCCACACACACCCCGACACAGGACAGGAAAGAGCGTCTGGGCCGAGGATCGTGAGAGTCTCCGACATTCATGGCACGTCCACGTACAGGGGGTCCCACGGTGTGTCCAGAGACGCATGGACCCTCTGGAATGCCGCGTTACCTCCTCCCCCCCAAACCCCCCGACATGCCATCGACCCGCCTGCACACAATTATAGGCCAGGTTAGTATCCATGCCCCCGCCCCCATCCCCCACGCCCCGATCAATTCTTACTTTCTTCGTTCCTCCCTTTACCCCACCACCCTCCCCCAAATCTCCCCCCCCCACCCACAACCTCCTCACATCCCAAGGTCTCCGGGGGTCAGCGCCTTCCAAGGTGATTCCTAAACAGCCGGCTGGTGGAGAAATCAATACTTTATCAGCAAGCCACGGGAGGAGGGGGGGCTTTTGCACTTATCCTATATGATCTTAGTGGCTAAAGGCCTCCTAGCGTCCATCTCCTCTGCCGTTGCTAAGCCAAGACTATCTCTCTCTCTATCTCTCTCTCTCTCTTGTTCTGATTGTCTCAGAAGAAAGAGAGAGAGAGAGAGAGAGAGAGCGAGAGGGGGGGGGGGGGCTATGGAGCGTTGGGTTCCAGGGGGCCGGGCTTTTCAGAGGTGGGATTTGCTGCTCCGCTGCTTTGAGGCTTGATCTGCATCTGATTAAGGAGAAAGGGCAGCGTGATGTCCTTCACCCCATCCCTGTCCCTGCCATTACGCGCCCTGGCACCGAGATCCATCATCCAGCCTACCGCAGGCCTGCCCGCCACAGCCTGGGGACTTATTATACACCCCCCCCCCCCGCTCTGCTCCGCTCCACACAGCAGCCCCACTCTGCATACAATGCAACACAGCACACGCTACAGCATACTATATTTACCATACGTTCTAATGCCCCGTTGTGCCGGGCTCTGGGACGCGGTGCTGCGAGCTTGTTATCTCCAGGCCCGTGAGCGACCCCGCTGCAGTTTGCTTTGCTCGCAGTACAAACGCGCTGACATCTCAGGATTGAGAAATCACAATTGCATTCATATTTATTTTGCCAAGTACCTTAGCGCATACAGTACAAGGGGTTTAACTGGGTCGACGTCGGTGTGATTGATTTCGATGAAAAGTCTGATTTCAAAAATGCATTCACAAAGTAGTTACAGTTTAGACCATACGTGGATGAATGCTTTACAAATGGCTGCAAATTGTTCTCTGTGATACTGTACGGCAGGACGATTCAATTCCAGTCCTGGAGGGCCGTTGCCCTGCATGTTTTAGATGTCTCCCTGCTCCAACACAGCAGATTCATATGACTGGGTTGTTATCAGGCTTCTAACGACCCATTCATTAGAATCAGGTGTGTTGGAGCAGCGGCCCTCCAGGACTGGAATTGAATATCCCTGCGGTACGGTATAATGTTTTATGTGTTACAGACAGTGAGCAGACCTCATGATGCCACTGTAAAACAAAATCCAGTGACAAGACAAATAAAGAATCTTGTCAGGCAATCCACCGACACCTGATTTCCCTAAAAGTCCCCCATCACCATCCAAACCTAAACATGTCTGGACAGAGCTGGCACGTCAAACCCCGAAGCAATTTTTCTTGCGTGTACACCTGTGTTCTCTTTAAACACGTCAATATGATTGTGGCTTTAAGTTTAACTGTGGCTATGCATCTGCTATCCTATATCCTGTGCTCTGTCCTACAACGTTCTGTAGTGATCTGCCAAGCCTGTGTCAGTCTCATAAGCCGCTGAGTGAAAACTGGCCAGCACCATGAAACATTTGCAAACATCAATCCTACATTTCCAGCCCCAATACCATCATGACCTTGGAATGACATCTATTTGCTGGCTGGCTGCACGCATCTCTTTGCAAATTGTATGGGCCAGGCTAATTTGTTTTTATGCACGTTTCGTCATGAACGTGATGCCACCTTGGCTATTGGGAAGACCACTGCTATACTGTCCTGAGTGGTTCTGAGTGACAGACTGGGGGGAAAAAATGTGATTGAAGACAGTTCTTCTGCTGGTCGTGTGATGTGCAAATAGGAAGACACATCTTGACAAGGGTTCACAGCCGCCAGGAATTCGCCTGGGACCGTCTAAAAGTGAATAGCATCACCTGCACTGCTGTACATATTCTAGAGCAGAAACAAGGACATCTAAAGCAAGCATCAGCAAAGAAAAAAGTAATGTACTCTTAAGGATGAGATAACTCTATAGTGTGTCGTGGAAAAGTTGTTTTAATACAGTATTTACAGGTAGAAGACTGAAAACTAAATCCCACATTGAGTTTGTACCGTGCTCCCTTGACCTGGCAAAACAAATGCAGTGCCCCATCTTAAATGAAGTAAAATATAAACACTGTTGATTCCGGTGAAATATTTGCCTTCCTCATAGCTGACCTCTCAGAATATAAAGTCACGCTCCTGCTCCTATTTCATAATCTGTTTCAAATTGTTGTTGTGCTTCTGTTAAACACGATGCCATTACCATCAGAATTAAGGGGTACAAAGACTCAATGAGCTTTTACCATTCTAGAAACAAATTAACCTTTTGACACGATGTGACAGGACATACATAAAATATGTTTCAAAGACTCTCTGCTACTTTTTATGTTGTCTGTGACATTCAGTTTATGTTCTACATTGGCACCTTCTCCCTATGTGTTTTGCCCCTCTCCCATTCCAAACACACACACACACACACACACACGCACACACACCGACGCCCATATCATCTACAGTATATGCCCTCCTATGCAGTTCACCCTTTTCACGTCTTCATGTTTCGTCACAGAAATAGCCCCCCTGCAGCACTCACAAATATATTCTGTGTGGTGCAAGGATATGCACATTAGTGGACTCTCTTCACTGGCAAATCCATATGGGTCTGACAGCTCCCTCAAGTCTAAATCAATGTGTCTACAAACTTTGAGGTTGCTGTACATTCCACGTACAGCGGTATACTGTACATCGTTCAAAAAGACGCGTGATTTAATGATATACCTACAGCAGTACAGTATGTGATTCAACATTGTTCATTGTTGTAAACTGTTAAAGGCTCATGAACACATCTAGGCCAGTCGTTTTCCACTGAAATAAAATCTCTATCTCGTGCGGGAATGCGGCCACTATTGGACAAACGACCTTCATCCCCTTTGAGCTTGGCAATGAGCTCTGTCGTCTTGAAGCTGTATATCTTCCTCAGTGAAAAGACCTTTCATACAGTAGAGTACAAAAAAACAATACAATTCATTCTTCTCTTAGACATGTGTGAAAATATTGTAAAATGCTGAACAATTATTTTTACATTTTTTGTTGGAAACAACAAAATCCAATACTTTGTTGTTATTGTTAAAAAGAAGCCCAACCTTGGAAAATACATTACCGGTAGTAGCCTATATGCTGTCGATCATAAAAGAATGTGGACATTTTGTGGAACATGTGACTTTGTAACTTTAACAGCTCACTTTACCTTCCAAATCATTGTTTGGGTTGAAACGTATCAAGTGCACCCCACATTTTTAGTGTTGATTGATTCATTTGGTATATAAATGTAAATGTTTACCCAGTTATTATCTGACAGTGTAGGTGAGGTTCACCTTTCTCAGTTATAATGGAAGTAAACAAGGGCAAAGTTTTTCAGCTCCAAAAGCACTTATCCACTGTGTACAAAATGCAAATGTACCATTCAATACACATATTCAAATTGTAATTTCATTATTCTACAGTCAAACCATTTTCCCTGAGTAAACCAACTTTATGCACACTAAGTGGAATATGTTTAACTTTTTAATTTATAAAATAACTGCTTGAATTTATGGAATACTGGTTTTACAGTATGTTCACCTACACTGTTTCACGTTTTTCAAACTAAAACATTTAATAATAAAAAATAAAATAAAAATAGAGAAAGCCTCAAATAAAGATATCAAACGGAATATAAAAAATACTATTAAGAACGTAAACCATTCAACATAGAAATGTAATCCTCTGCATCCTTGGGTTGTTGGCCGAACATGCTCAGAGCTCTTACATGTCCCTTTACCAACATATAGCTTTCTAGCCGTCCATAGGCCTCACGCCCTTTTGGCAGCCCAAGGCTACTGCTTCACATCAGGCAGGACATTTCACCAACATTTGATTGAAAGTGGAACGAAGAGATACAGCAGCATGTGACATCGCTTCAGGGATGGAGGACAATTTAGACACAATCTCATAGACCGTATGATATCAGAAGAATCTGGTGTGCTTGTATAGCTCTGGGTCATTCTGTAGGATTTGCACCACCTTTATCTCTCTGCATCATGCACGTCAACATAGAGCAAATAAGATATCTGAGCATTAACTCAACACACACTGCACACTTTGACCAGTGAAGACACGAGCGAGTAAGTACTGTGTCCTGGAAATATGAAGATGCCAATAACTTAAGCACATTATGTAGGATAGTTAGCATGAACGATGCTCGCCTGCATGCTATTTTAATGATCATATCTGACACACTATGATGCTACAGGGCTACAAACAATTTGAGTTGGGTTTAAACGGTATGATGAATACACAAATATAATGCAATAAATGCACTTGGTTCTCTTATAAAAGCCATTTGACTTTCTGCCATTCTCATCACAAAGGCATGATCTATCTATACTGTAGTCAAGAACACCTTACCTGCCGCCCAGTTAGCCAAGATAAGACCTAGTCCATCCAAAGTCACGTTCGATTCAAAACGAGTAAAAATAATGAAAATGACATTGAGTGTATAAAGATTGAAACAAAAATAAAATGACAAATAACTGTAAATGAAAACACTATTAGTAATTTGCAAACCAATTGGTGTGTTTGTACTCATGGACACTGTAAGCAAAGTAATTAAAGTACAGTGCTAGTCCCAAACAACAGCCATAGGTACTGGTAAGATACACAGTTGGGTATGGCAGAAAATGACACATTTGCTATCAGTCTGAGTAGCGTACATCATTACTGAAATATACAAATGCAAAATCCATTAATTATAAATCATAATTTAAAAAAATGTTTTGTTTAAAAATAAATGTGTAAATAAAAACACTTATATGCCTCTAACAGCATAAGTGTTGTTAAGCATACTCATGCTGAAATTACAAAAAACAAATCAAGTGAAAAAATACAAAATGAAAAATTGTTAGATCAACTAAGGCCAAATTAATTATTTGTAGGGTGAGCCTACTGGAGCAACAACAGAAAATATTTTAATAGGAATATAAAACAGAAAAAGCAGCTGGACTCGAGCAAAACAAAAGGTCAAACTAAGACCATTGGAGAAGAGCTCCAACAAGTCCAAGTTACCCTGCGATACTCAAGACTAACAGTGCTACAGTCCAAGTAGCAATATGACACCTCAGCTGATGAGGAATTATCTTACTGGAGTAAACAGAACACCTACAGAGTGTGCTGCATCTGTGTACATTTGCTGTATGAAGAGGATGAGCTTAGACCATATGTTTACCTGGGGTCTCAATCTGCTCTGTCCCCACCTGCAACCTTACGGGGTCAAATGTTTCCGCTGCATCCAAAAACAACAGCTGAATCACCCCTCTCTCTCTCTCATCCCCACCCTCCATTAGACTCACAGCCCCTCTCTCGCTATCTCTCTCTCTTTCTCTCTCTCCCCCCCTCTCTCTCTCTCTCTCTTTATCTCTCTCTCCCCCCCCCCTCTCTCTCTCTCTCTCTCTTTATCTCTCTCTCCCCCCCTCTCTCTCTCTTTCTTTCTCTCTTCCTTTTCTCTCTTGTTCTCTCCTTCCCCACAAATGTTACTATACTTGAAGGCTGCATAGGATCATTTGACAAATTGGCGGCCTCTAATGGCCACAAACTACTATTGCACCCTGTAAACCGTGTGTTATTTAAACATATATCATTTGACTTCAGAGGGGATGGTATTATTATATGTTAAACTAAAACTACCTTTTTACAGTGTGATTTGCTAAATTAAACTGCTTCATGAGTAATGCGTCTGCTACATTTTAGTATCCAGTGACACTATTTTTATGCAGTAGCACCATCATGACAGCTTAAGCAAAACATGCAAAAGGATACATTCTTTAGAATTGTTAAATTAATATAGGGTAATCTCACAGTTTTTAAAAACTATATATTTATTTGAAATTATTTTATGACATACAGTACATGAATATATATATATATATTTTTTTTTTTAATTTTATTTTATTAATTTCTATAGCAATTGTTTTTCATTTAAGCAATACTGTCACTAGTACTAATCTATTCACTCTGGATGAACATTTTAAGAAAATAATTTTTTTGCTGTGAAAGTTGCTGGGCAGGAAGCAGGTGGTACAGGGGTACAGAATGACTCTGTGGCCCCTTCCCAAGATAGCCCGTCAATAAATCTTGTGATTAAATAGGCAGGTCACCATTTTGAATTTAGTACATATAATGATTTAGTTTTACAATTACAGTTATTAATATCGCCTGTGCCAGAAAGAATCTGATTATTTTGTGTATTTAAGTACTTTTGTGTGGCACATATTTAGATGACTGCGAAAATGCATCACCACAATTATCTGTGTGTGTGTGTGTGTGTGTGTGTGTGTTTGTGTGTGTGTTTGTGTGCATGAATGTGTGCATTCTTCTTTGTTTGTCCCCAAAACTGTTTAGCCAGTAACACACACATTAAACACACCAATAAACACCCCCCACCCCCCCCTCTCTTACACACACACGCACACACACGTGCACACAGAATCACATAGATCTAGGTCAAGGCAGACAGGAGTAATGGGAAAAGCCTGAGGCGTATCTGCCAGGCAAATAGTCTGATGAAATCATTAAAAGGTGTTTTCTCCTCTAAAGGGGGAGGGTCAAATAAGACTACCAGAATGCATGCATATGCATATGTTTGTGTGTGTGTGTGTGTGAAAGGAAGACCCAGTGGTCTTTCGAGAGGAGCTGAAGTGAAGGGTAGAGATGTTTCTCCACACCAGCCATGCTTGGGTCATTAGGCATTTAGCAGATATACCTAAAAGTGATATTACATACAGTAAGTGCAGGTATTGCGCAGAAGTACAGTTCAGTATATGCTCCAGTGTTGAGGATGAAACCTAAAATATTCATATGGCAAATACCATCTAGGTCATTTAGCTCTCAGAGCCTTGACCCTTAGAATAACACCTTACAGTACTTTTAAACACTGTAAACACAATATGTGCCGCATCACAAAAAATGCCTTTAAACTTAGAATTATTTGCAGCATCACAAAACGTTGCTTTTAATCTGACCTCAGGCCATAAAAATGTGTTTTATATTTTTACACTTTAATTTTCTATCAATTATTTAATTTAGATGCATTTAATTGTGATAATACATACTATTGCTAGTGATTTAAACAATACACTAAATGTATCAGTGATCAGAAAAGTAAATGGTAATGTAATGTTGAGTCAAATGCAGTGGAACCTTTTCCTCTTTTCTTTATAAATGTATTGTCTAGCCCAGAGCCATGTAAATAACAGAGTTATGCCAACAGAAGTTCGAATTGGTCACATGGTTCATGGAGAGGCAAAACTTATGGCACAATAGTTCCCAGAAGTGTTTGGTGGGCAGTTTGGGAAGTTATATATACAGATATATAACTTTTTATTTAGAACATTTTTTGGTAATTAATAGTCAATAAATGCATCAATTTACATTTATAATCAAATGTATAGGGTACTTTTAGTATTTAGGCTAACTTCCGGGAACTATTTTGAGGCTCCACGAGCCGCATTGCTGTGAAGAAACGGTCCATTGGAGTGAACGGAGATGGCGTAACTGTTATTTCCATGGCTCTGGTCTCGCCCCCTTCGTCTCTCTTTAGAGAGCAGAAAATGTAATGGAGAGAGATGAGGTACAGAACAGAGGTGTCAACTACTTTCCAGCTCCACACTGTTGCAGTATTGTTTGCTATAAGAATTAGCTCTATTGCAAAGTGCTGACAGACATGCAAACAAGCAGGCAATGTGTTAATGGATGTGAGCGAACTGTGCAAATTGCAAGGTGTTGATTGGCACCGCATCCAGCAGCTGAAGCCTAGACAAGTCAAGCATATTAAGCCCATACAGCCTAGTCCAGCAAGATCTATATTGGGTCTATGAAAACCTGACAGAGGAGATGTTATCTCAATGCAGGGCTTGCAGTTTACTTTCTGGCCATTCTGGGCAAGTGGGGGAGGATAAATCAGAGTCTTTTAGACAGCAGTGAAGTGACCCACATGTTTCACTGGTCATCGCTTTATCTCTCCACATGTCCAATCTCCATATGCGTATTCCTTCTAGTTTCTTTTTTCTTTTTTTTCTTTAAAGGTATAGTTTGCTATTGTAAGCTAATTGTAAGCTAATGCACTTTTTGTCAAATTCGTCAAATATCTCCTTGCATTTCGCTATCTTGCCATTATCTGTGCATGCTGAAATATAATCCAGTACTTCTACACAGCCCTGGCTCCGTAAATAGGAACATAAACATGTTGGCGAACACTACACACACAACATAAATCCTCTTGGCTTTGCAATGTGCTTCAATGTATGGGGGCTTCTGAGAGTCTGTTTTGATTCGAACTCGAAGTTAGCAAGCGTTCTTGAGACTTACTAACCCTGCCTTTAACTGTCACACTTTCTGTTTTTGTGTGTGTGTTTTCTTTTACATTAAACAACAAACTCAACAACCCCCTCCCTCCCCACCTGACATTAATGTTGCCACGGTGACAGCACAGATGTTTGGTTTATCGCGGATCAAGCTGTAGTCTGTGAGGTGAGACGTCACTTTTGCAGTTAAGGAACACAGAATACACATCTACTCCTCTCTGTCAAGTGTAACACAAGTATACAGTATATATATAATACACAGCTACTCTGTCAAGTGTAACACAAGTATACAGTATATATATAATACACAGCTACTCAGTCAAGTGTAACACAAGTATACAGTATATATATAATACACAGCTACTCTGTCAAGTGTAACACAAGTATACAGTATA
>JAODUH010000001.1:3270233-3275941 GCA_027564835.1 Typhlichthys subterraneus | reverse complement strand
TCCTGTTGAAGAATTAAACTATTGACATAACATCCTATTGTCTAAAGCCTGTCCCTCTGGGGGTTTACACTCACCTGAGCTAAGCGTAACACCTGGTCTGTGATATGGTGCCATTATCACAGAACATGGCTTCATGCATTCAAGCTGTTCCATTGATTTGTTTGTCAAGACAGGCTTGGGGATGTGGTGGTCAGTTGATGTCATAGTTATCAAGATTCACAAGCGAGGCCTTTAATTGAGCCTATCCCATAATAGTTCATCGAGGTGTCGGCTAGCACAGTGGATCCACGCACGCACACGCACACACAGCAACATCTCCTGTCTGGGGGTTGGTGCCCCAGACAGGAAGTTGTTTTTGTCCCGCCCATCAGAAATTGATGTGATGCCATGGTAACGTCAATGCTGTTGCTAAAAATAGCAACCACATGTTTCTGTTCAAGAATGTGTATTTTAACACACACACACACAATTATGAACAGTCTGGCACCACATTGGTGTGCGTGCGTGTGTGCGTGCGTGTGCGTGTGTGTGCGTGTGTGTGCGTGTGGAGACCCACCAGTGCGGACAAAGCAGCCAGTCAGGCCCCAGAAACAGGCCCAGTGAATGGACTCACACTGGGCCTGTATCTGAGGCACACTCACCAAACACAACCCTGGTTATATCAACAGCACACCACCACGCCCCCCGTCAGCTGTCAATCACCCAGCCCAGAGAGGACGAGACAGAGGTCCCTGCGTTCAAGATGGTGGAGCGTTTCCTACACGTTCAACGGACGTGAATCAGTGGACCAGGGAGGAGATGGGCTGTAGTAGGCTGATCAACGTTCACATGGCTAACAACAACTAATCCATCATTTGTGTTTCAGCTGTACAGATGCACAAGATGAGGGAGCACCTCTGTCAGCACATAAACCTCTTCCAGTTGGAGGATAGGTCCACAAATAATATGGTAATGATATGGTAATTATATGGTAATGTTATGGTAATAATATGGTAATGAAAGCAACATTTGCCACTGGTACTAAATAATGATGACAAATAGCTCACAAACAGTCTACTCATAAAACACCAACAGGTTCCTACACTTCCCACACATCATAGAGATAACATTCACCACGGCAATTAAACGAAGCAAACGTCTGAAAGTAGTTCCAAAAACGTTTGAAGGAAACGTGATGTTCAGTAAAAAAGTTAATTGAACGTTCAAAGCCTTGAGTCCACTGAACGTACCGAGAGATGAGGAGAGAGAGAGAGAGAGAGATGAGGAGAGAGAGAGAGAGAGAGAGAGAGATATTGCCAAAAGTATTGGGACACCCCTCTGAATCATTGAATTCAGGTGTTCCAATCACTTCCATGGCCACAAGTGTATGAAATCAAGCACCTAGGCATGCAGACAGCTTCTACACACATTTGTGAAAGAATGGGTCGCTCTCAGGAGCTCACTGAAGTCAAGCGTGGTACTGTGATAGGTCAATGTGTGAAATTTCCTCGCTACTAAAGCATTCCACGGTCGACTGTTAGCGGCATTATAACAAAGTGGAAGCGATTGGGAACAACAGAAACTCAGCCACGAAGTGGTAGGCCACATGCTGAGTCGCCAACTTTCTGCAGAGTCAATAGCTACAGACCTCCAAACGTAGCGTGGCCTTCAGATGAGCTCAAGAACAGTGCGTAGAGAGCTTCATGGAATGGGTTTCCATGGCTGAGCAGCTGCATCCAAGCCTTACATCACCAAGTGCAATGCAAAGCGTCGGATGCAGTGGTGCATGTATAGCAGGCCACTGGACACTAGTAGAGCAGTGGAGATGTGTTCTCTGGAGTGTCGAATCACGCTTCCCTGTCTGGCAATCTGATGGACGAGTCTGGGTTTGGTGGTTGCCAGGAGAACGCTACTTGCCTGACTGCATTGTGCCAAGTGTACAGTTAGGTGGAGGTGGGATTATGGTGTAGGGTTGTTTTTCAGGGGTTGGGCTTGGCTCTTAGTTCCAATGAAAGGAACTGTTAATTTTGGACAATTTCATGCTCCCAACTTGGTGGAAACAGTTTGGGGATGGCCTCTTCCTGTTCCAACATGACACTGTGCACAAAGCAAGGTCCACAAAGACATGGATGACTGGCCTGTACAGAGTCCTGACCTCAACCCGATAGAACACCTTTGGGATGAATTAGAGCAGAGACTGCGAGCTGGGCCTTCTCGTCCAACATCTGTGCCTGACCTCACAAATGCACTTCTAGAAGAACGGTCAGAAATTCCCATAAACATATACTCCTAAACTTTGTGGACAGAAGAGTTGAAGCTGTTATAGCTGCAAAGGGTGGGCCAGCTCCATACTAAACCCTACGGATTAAGAATGGGATGTCATTAACCTTCATGTGCATGTAAAGGCAGGTGTCCCTAAAACTTTTGATGCACAAAAACAGAAATGACAGACAGAGAGAAAAAGGCAAGGGGGGGGGAGAGAGAGGATGAGATTTGCACAGCTGTGAGGCTCTACAGGGACCAAAAGCCTCATTAGGTTTTGCAGGATCGGAGGCGGTAATGCAATAATTCCTTTTACTGCTGCAGACCCTGCCTCGGAGAGAGAATGTGGATGGAGGCTAAGGGAAAGAGGGAGAGAGAGATAGAGAGAGTTTTTCCTGGCAAACGCTGGTGATTAGAGCTGGCTAATCAACTCTTGACACCAAACACTCCACGCAAAGGGGAAAGACTAGCAGAATACACACACACACACACACACACACACACACACCATTAGGAGCTCATTAAACTGTCCTGCATCCTCTTTCTATATCTCCTTCTCCTTCTCTTTCTCTTTCTCTCCCTCTCCCTCTCTCTCCCTGAGACAACAACAGCAGTGTTTCCTGTAGCCTTCCAGAAAGGGGTTTGGCCTGCCCGGGTTTTAGAGCGCTAAATTATCCATTAGATGTTATCAAGTCATAGCAGGGCAATGCCATTCCGCTAGGACTCATCAATCATTCATAGGTCCCAGGCACGGTGTGCATTGGGATGCACTACCACACACACACACACACACACACACACATAAAGCATCTTGTCAAACTTGCCACATCGCACGCAATCGCCGACATGTACTACACACATAGGGGCAGACATTTGAGTGCGCACAGTCAACAAACACGCACACTGACAGAAATATAGCCAGCTACACGCGCAGTCACTTAAGTCGGGCATAAAAAGCGACTCTGCAGAGAGCTTGTCAGAGGGGGAGGACTTACAGTGCTGAATTTCTTGTCCTCCGTTACACGCCCCACGCCTGTGTCCAGCATGCTAACACTTTACGGCAACATTTTGGGGCAGGAAAAGTGTGAAAGTTATGCCACCTCAAACATGGCTTCACACATCTTAACTATTCTTTACACTACGTGTTTCATTCTATATACATCTCTCTATATATCTCTCTCTATCTCGCTCTCTAATATATATATATATGCCTTGTCGTGGCCTGGGTTCAGACATGTTCAGAATACGCACCGGTAATGGGCTAATCAAAAATGCAAAACAATTGGCAATTACCGTGCAGGGCCCTAATGGTCATTAGAATTTACAACAAGGTAATGAACTGAGCGCTGGCTCAGGCCATGCATATTCATAAAGCAATCAGGCTTTGAAGATTAAAGAAGCGCTTCAAATTTAAATGAGCACCACGGCATGTTATCAGTGAGATTCAGCCAGCCAAAGTAAAGGATGGCCCAGACAGAAGGGTGTGTTTTTTTGCATGTGCGTGTGTGTAAAGTGCGTTTACAGTGCACATGCATGCAAGAGTGTCAATGTTTGAGTGTGTGTTGGGTGCAGGTTTGGTGAAGAGGGAGTGGAGTAAATTTGAAGTTTGTCTGCATTTAAGTGTGTGTGTGGAGGGGTGTGGGAATGTGTGTGTGTGTGTGTGTGTCAGTACACCCGTCCAGGCCTTAGTACAATCACGCAAATTAGGCGAAAACATGCAGTTTTGTTATAAAAAATCCATTCACGTCTAAGAAATGACATCCGCATGTGTCCCTTTCAATCAAAAAGGGGAAACACTGCAACTGCGCTCGAGTCCCCCCGTCTTCTGATAATCATTTAAGAGACGTGGGATTTGAATCTTAGATCAAATGTCACGTTAACCCGAGCTATTAGCAGCCAATGAGCATTTGAACGCGAGCACATGTGTGCCTCTACACTGCGAGCCGATGGCTGTCAGCTTTCACACAAACGTAGTGTCAGAATAAGGGAGGGCCTCTCTCCTCTATATCTCCCTGGAGGAGATAAGGCTGGGCAGACACAGCTGCAGAAGACCACCCACACTCCCCTCCCCCACCTTCCAAGCCCCCCCTCGTACCAGTGCCCCTAACACACAGACTGACACACACACACGCACACGCATACACACACACGGACATTATTATAATCTTAAACGTGATAAGATAGATATACACACACACACACGCACGCACAATTACACGCAGTCCCAGTTGGTTGACCACTGTTGGTTGACCCCCCCAACACCCCCCACCTACGTGTATGTTCTCATGGCCTCAACTATATCATCCCGAGTGTGAGAAAGACACAGCTCCAGGAACTACAGCCACAACAGGAACACAATGGCTTGAGCTGCGATAAGAATGAGCTACACTGACCTCAACCGACACGCAGGCGTAAATTAAACACTAATAAAGAACCTCAGACGATCAACAAAACGTGCACAGTGTCCTCACACACAAAAGACCGTCGGGAAATTTATAGTGTGAAATATATTGAATCCTTTGTGGAAAATCCACTTGAAATCCAAATTCCCATTCTACATTCCCATAGAAGAAAGAGTTTGAAATTCTCAATGGTCACATGTAGATAGATGTAAAGCAGTTCCAGGAAATGCTTGGTGGACAATTTGAATATATATCTGCAATTCTTGGTAATTAGTAGTATTTAAATGCAAATTACTTTGACATTATAATTGATAGCGTACTTCTAGTATTTGCTTCTAAAGTCCGGGAACTGTTTTGAGGTTCCACCAGCCGCCATTGCTGTGAAAAACAGTAAATTTTAGTGAACGTAGTTGACACGACTGTCTTCTACATGGCTCTGGTACTACTGTCTGCTTCCATGAACTACAGCTGTTTCTGTCCGTCTTAAAATAAAGTAATTAACCTGCGAGCTGCCAAAGATGGCGAACTGGCCCTGACGTTGTCAGGTAACCTCTGACCTATGCAATCTGCTGCCTGTCACGCTATTGACAAGCCGGTGGTAGAATGTGTTTATTTCTGGGCACTCCGCTTCATCCTGCTGGGGTCCAGACAAACAAGGCCTTCTCTGCCGTGTGCTCTTGCTTGGCAGGAGGCGTAGGGCCACGTGAGTGTTTTTACCGGGTGCCAGCTAGCTAGCAAAAGTAGCTTGTCCTTTTTTGAGCTCCAGTCAAATCTGATAGAGGAAATGAAGGCTGGAGTGGTTGTCTTTAAAGAGGCCCACAATAGCGTAGCCAAAACTCTGAGGACCATACGGCCCACTGTACTGACGCACACACGAGAGAGAGGGGGGGGGGGGAGAGAGGGTCATATGCTTCTGACAGCTTTCATCAGCTCACTACACATCATGAGGTTACAGCTACAACACAGTAATTACAGACAAAACACAGTACAGGGTCTACATCTGTGTGTTTGTATGTGTGTGTGTGTGTGTGTGTGCATTATTGTATGTGTAAAGTGGGTGCGTCT